>PYAF01001321.1:0-21629 GCA_007407185.1 Glycine tomentella | reverse complement strand
TTTTGTTATTTGATGCTACTGTAAGTGGGTTCTTGAAGCTTTGGTTAGACTAGTGTTCTCTAGGAAAGAACAGAGTAGTGTTCTTTGGTTCTTGCTTTGTAGAAGTCTAATAGGGTTTTAGATTTCTATTCTTTATCTAGAGTTGATAAAGGGAGGTTGTTGTAAAGCTTGTAAGAACAGAAATTTATAATAGTGGAACTCTAATCTAGTGTTGATTAGAAGAAACTGGATGTAGCTTCTATTGTGAAGTGAACCAGTATAAATTGCATGTGTTGATTTTCTTTATCTCTATCTCTACAAGTCATCTTGTTCATTTATTCTTGGTTTCATTATAATTACCCAACAAGTTCTGTTTTGAGCTATTGGTTTCTTGAGCTGAGTAATTTGATTGAGTAAAAGCATTCTTGGTTTTAAAAGTGATAAAGATCCTTAACTCTGATTTGATAAATAAATTTTAAACGACTATGTTTCAACCAATTCAGCCCCCTCTTGGTTATTGTGGGTATTCCTATTGTTTTTCAATTGGTATCAAGAGCAGGTTCTTGAGTGTTATTCAAGATCACTATCTTTCTTTAAAAAGAAAATGAATACCACACAAATCACCTTCAAGGAAGGTGCCTCCCTCAATCGTCCTTCGATGTTTGAAGGAGAGCACTTCATTTTTTGGAAAAATAGAATCAAAATCTTTATTCAATCAAATGACCCAGGAGCTTGGAATGCTATAGAAAAAGGTCCTGTGATTCCTATAAAAACTATTGGTAATGATATGATTCCTAAAGAATGGGATGAAATGACAGATGTTGAAAAGAGAGTTGTCCAATATGATTTTAAAGCTAAGAATATGATTACTTCTGCACTTTCCTCTGATGAATTCTTTAGAATAGTTAAGTGCACAAGTGCAAAGGAGATGTGGGAAATGCTGGAGATAACTCATAAAGGTATAGATTAAGTAAGAAGATTAAGAAAACATGTCTTGATCCATGAGTATGAGATGTTCAAGATGAACACCACAGAAACTATTTCTCAGCTTCAAACAAGCTTCACTCATATAGTTAATCATCTTCTTGGTCTTGGAAAGATCTTTGGTGCTGAAGAGTTAAACATCAAAATCTTGAAGTGTCTCACAAGACCATGGCAACCAAAGGTGACAGCAATCAAGGAATCAAAAGATATAACCAAAATGTCTATGGCTACACTATTTGGTAAGCTTCTTGAGTATAAACTTTAAATGTCACAACTAACCAATGCAGAAGATGCATAGAAGAAACACAAAAGCTTGGCTTTGAAAGTGCATCCTCAAAGGTTGAAAAAGAGGAAAACTCAAGTGAAGAAGATGAAGAGGACAACATGAATTTGATTGTCAAAAAGTTCAGCAAGTTCTTGAGAAGAAACAACAAGAACATAAAGTTCACAAAGAACAACAACAACAACAACAACAACAACAAAAGAAGTGACAACAACTTCACTTGCTTTGAATGTGGAAAGCCTGGCCACATCAAATCTGAATGCTCTATCTTCTTGAAAAAGCAACAAGGTGAAAATAAGATGAAGAAGGAAGGAAAGTCTAAGAGAACCTACATAGCTTGGGAAGATAATGAGTCAACAACTTCTGAATCCTCAACTGAAAATGAAGAAGCAAATATGTGTCTCACTTCCACAATCAATGAAGATGATAATGATCTCTCAATTGCTGGAACTGAGGTAGATTTTGAACTTGATCAAGTTATTGATGCTTTTCAAGAAATGCATGAAGAGTCCCAAAAGCTTGCAAAATCCAATAATAAGCTCAAAGGAAATCTTAGATGGCATGTTGCAAAAATTACAGAATTGCAAACTGAAATTTGTAACTTGAAAGAAGACAATGAAAAACTTGTTTCAAGTTACAAAATGAATGGATGTGTATGTGCTTCTTCTTCTACTAATGTTGACAAATACAATTTGTTGCAAAAGGATTTGGATGATTACAAAAGAAGTCAAGGAGAAAAATACATGTTACTCTTATTCAGGAATAGTGATTTATTTGATCTTTTGAGAAAGCTTTACAAAGGTAAATGCAACTTGGCTGAAATGTTGAGTGTGCAGAAATATGTTAGAGATACTTCTGGTTTGGGTTACAAACAAGGCTCAAAGTCTTTTGGCAAAACAATATTTGTAAAAATGAATAGAATACTTCAACACAACCAAGAGAGGGGGTGAATTGGTTGAATCTTAGTAAATTAGAATTTCAAATCAGAGTTTTTCCACAGGATCTTTATCACTTTAAAAATTGTTTCAAAACCAAGAATCAATATTCAATCAAATTCCTTTTCCAAGAAGAATAGAAAACAGAGTATAACTTTCTGTGCAATGAAATTGATTCACAAACAAAGCACTTAAGAAATGAATAGGTGAGAAGAAAGATTAGCCACAGATTTTTATACTGGTTCACTTCAAACACTATGAAGCTACATCCAGTTATTCCACTCAACACTAGAGTAGAGTTCCACTATTGCAAAAATATTCTTACAAGCAATTACGAGCCTCTCTTTATCAACCCTAGATAAAGTTCAGAAGTCTAAAACACTATTAGACCCTTAGAGACCAAAACCCACACTGAGAACACTACTCAGCTGTCCTTAGAGAAACACTATCTCTAACCTTGCAAGAAACCAATTTACAATAGACTAATCTTTACAGAAATTCAAATAATAGATTTACACCTTCACAGAATAAGGAAAATATCACCTGATAATCCAAGAATTCATGCACATGAATGATTCAACAGGTTGAATGACAGATTACTAACTCAATGCATTCCTTTCCTTATGCTTTGATGAACAATAATGCTTCACTCTCTTGAATCAAACAATCATATGAATTTGTGAAGCATAAGAGTGTTTAGTAACTCAGAAAATTCACTAATGAAAGCTCAAGAAGGTTTTTGATTGCCTAGAATTCGAAAAATCAAAAGTTACAAACCTCAGAATAACGGGTTCTATTTATAACAGCTTTCTAACTGAAAATAATCGATTATACCCACTCCAGTAATCGATTATTTCGCATATGTAATCGATTAATCCAATACTGTAATTGATTAAAATGCTCCTAATGATTTCTGGGTTTGAGCTATGAACAATATAATCGATTAAACCAGTCAGGCATGATTTTCTAAATGTACTCTGTAATCGATTATCACAATGTGTAATCGATTAAGATAGTAGATTGTGTTTTCCTAAGCATGCATGTAATCGATTACCGATTTCTGTAATCGATTAAGCCAGAGAGTTTCATTTTTCATAAAAAGCCCAATTAATCGATTACAATGATCATGATTTGTTTTCTAAAGGCAAGAAGAACAAAATAATCGATGTCATTAGCTTTGTAATCGATTAATGCAGTAAGGATTCATTTTTCCAAAAACTTTGCTAGTTGAAAACCTTACTTATAACCTGCCTTTATTTAATCCTTTTAATCTAACAATCCTAGATGAATGATTCATGCATGATATGCTCAATTGGATTATCAGATCATAAACTTCCTTTTACATTAATCAAATTGGTCTTCAAGCTTTTCTTGGTACTTTGTCCTTGAGCATGTTGAAAGCACAAAACACTTGAGCCTTTGATCTTTGTTCATTGATGTCTGGCTTCACTTGAATCAACAATCTCCCCCTTTTTGGCTTTAAACATGCCAAATCTTCAATTTGATTAAGCACAGATACTTGGGGATCAATTTGAAAAGCCATTGTTGAACAAGCTTTTATAAACCTGTAAAAATTTCAATACCTTGCCAAGAACCAAGTGTTAAAGCATATGAAACTCATGAATTATTCAGTTAAGCATTATACCAATTGATTGATTTCCTTTTTACACCTTTACTCCCCCTAAATTGCAGCACACATTTAGATAAAAAAATTGAACCAAAAACAGGGGCAAACAGTGTGTATTTAATACCACTCCCCCTTAATCAATTCTCCCCCTATTTGGCTTGTTAAAAGTAAAAAAATAAGGTAGGCACAGCGGATTTAAAACTGGAATAACATAATTCATTAATATGATTAACATATGGGGCTATACATAAAGGAAATATAAAACAAAATATGAAAGAAAACAGAACATAACATAGTCCATTACAAATAGAAATATAAACCAAACATAAACTTAGGAAAACCATACACTAACAATCCTAGAATGCAACAGAGGCTCTATCATCCATATCAATAGCATCCAATCTTTCTTTAATATCTTCTAAGGCTTCATGGGTTTCAGCCTTGAAGTCTTCTAGAAGCTTCAGCATAGAGTCCATCTTTTGAATCATTAAAGATTCAAAATCAGAATAAGAAGGCTGTGCAGGCTGTTGTTGTTGTGGTTGTTCCTCATCTTCTGAATCAGCAGCCATCTCTTCTCCTTGTGCAGCAGCTCCAATTTGGGCAGCCATCACCCAACCATTTGGAGTCTTCCTCATACCCATCTTAGTCAAATGTTTCTCCTTGATTTGGCTATTGTAAGAGAGTCTGTTATTTATCACCTCATTTTCAACATCAATGTTAAAATGATCAATCAGCCTAGATACAAAGACTGGATAGGTAAATGGGTAATTGACTAACCTCTTGGACTTAAGCATAATTTCTTCAAAAATCAGAGCCCAATTCATGGGAATATGATGCTGTGAGGGTTCAGGAGGCACCTCTGTAACTGGTCGTGCTGGTGGTGTAACTGGAAGCTGGTACTCAGTGGGTGGAATACCCAGATGTCTGCATACAGCCTCCCACATTCCAGTCTGGATGGTCATCTGGGTACGCACAAACTCCTGGAGGGCTAGAAGACTTGGAGAATCCTCATAAAGCGGTGCAGGAGCTGTGGGAGGAGCTGGTGCTGGTTCTCCTGGCTGGTGGTCATCTGGTACCGGTATATCTCTGGGACTGCGAGCTGTAAGCTCCTCAGGCTTGAGCTTCGAAGATCGGATAACCTGCTCATCAGCTGCGGTCTCCACAACATCTAAATATGTCTTGTGGCCCATGAGTGGTGAGATCGGAACGTCTAAGGGCTCGTCATCTACAATTTCCACACCCGCATGTCGACATAGGTGCAGAATCAAGGATGAATGGGCCAGCCAAGACTTGCTGCTGGCATCCTGGATCATATGCAAAATACGGTTAGAAAGGATGTTGGAAATGTGAAGATTACCTTCTCCCCTGAGTATGTAAAGTAGGGCAGCCCTCTCGACGTTCACATCAGTTATGTTCGTGGAAGGAAGGACTGTGTGGTTCACGAACTGGTGCCAAAAGGCTGCATCCCCTACTAGATCCTGCTTCTTCAGTTTCTCTGGAATGTAATCGAGGTTGGGCTTGGGCTTCCAAGCAGCGTAGAGACCGGTAATGGAGTGTCGGATGGTAGTGGCGAGGTGGGGTACATCATCCCTATACATCTTGGTCAGGGCATCGGGCTGCATCCGCAGGAAAAGGTGGCTGAAATCACACCCCTCAAAGGGATCATAGCGGGTGTCCAAAAATCTGTCAATGATCTTCTCATCGAATGGGACCTGGACACCCCTCACCCAACTAAGCCTGCTACGTGCCACTGTGGCCGGATCGACATTGGCAAGGAATTCTTTAAGGATAGCGCTTGAGCTAGGCTCTGGGAAACTCACCAACCTTTGCCACTGTAGTCTGAGGATAACTTCCAGTATTGGGTTTCCCTCTGGTAACACCTCCCATAGAATCTTCTTTTCTGATATTATTTTATTGGGAAGATACCAGGTATTGAATCTTTCCTGGCACTCAGCAGATCTGAATCTGACCTCATCATAGTCATTAACTCTGGCCCTCTTACTGCCATCGGCTCCTGTGCTCTTCTTTTTTCCTTTAACAACCCGTTTTCCCTGAAACTCAGAACAAACTCCAGATAGTTACATAATTCACTTGGTTTAATTTCCAGATTTGTTCCTTGCAGGGGTTAGATCAAACAACGATTAATTCATTTCATTTCCACGCACAAAGCGTTGTTTGTTCACATATTCAAATCACTGCAGCTGTGGGTTTTAGAAAATCTGTGTTAACAATCAATCAAACAAGACCCCCACTTTTAATTCAGGTATCTGCAATTTTAATTATATGCACATGAGAAGCCACAGGTGCCATAAACAAGTAGTATTCCAATAGTGATAATTAATTGGGATTCCCATATTTAAAACATTTAGTATCCCAAACACAACACTAAGACAGTGCAGTAGCATCAATTTAGAACAAATTCAATCACAGCACCAATATCATTTTCAAGCAATTTAAGTTTCTAGCATAATCAAACAGCAAATGGAGTCATTATATTCACAATAGCAAGCACAGCCCAGCTGGTTCAAATTAGTTTATGTACAAGCAAAGCATGGGTCCTCCATTCCCAGAATTCAGTACTTTACATTCGCCAAACCATTGTTTAATTCACACACCACTTCAGCTTATCAATTAGGAAATAACAATATGCACAGTATGACAGAAAAAATGAATGGCACTATTTGGATTCCCAGATTTAGCCCAAAATTAATCACAGAACAATTGGCATTTTCAAGTAATTTAAGTTCCAGCACCAACAATTATTCAGCAGCAAATGTATCAGTTATATAGACAATAGAAGCACAATTATTCACATTCAAACTAGAGATCAGTTCCAACAATTCCCAGATTTAGCCCAATGCAAGTCTCTAAAATCTAAAATATTTGATCCTGAGCTTAGCATGGACACAGTCCAAACCATTCAATTCCAAGTATCAAAACAGATGTACATCAAATCGCAATTCAATGTGTCCAGTCTTAATCCAACCACCAAGCAGTTTATTCAATTTGGTACACCAATCAATATGGTTCCTGTCAACAAAGATCATTCTAAAATTATGAGACCAAGGTAATTAAAGCAGATCCTTTATTGTCAAATTCTGACCAACAACCATGCATTTTATGACTCAAGCCATGCTTAACCATTCCTAGGTTTAAGTTCTGTCCATATCCCAAGCAAATCGCAAGGTCTAATGTAAATTAAATCAAGCAAGTAGACCCTGCAATTGAGTTTTCAATTGTGCTTTGCATTTCCAGATTTAGCAGTTAATTCATTAAACATGATATGAGAACGGCTTTCAACCAATACAGACTTCAATCATTACAGCTAAAGCACGCAGTTAAAGCCTATCACAAACACTCAATTGAAATCAATTCAATATACTCATGTTCCAATTATATCATTCAAACCAACTTCTTGGCTCAGTTTAATCAAGAGGTTTCGAGCCTTTAATACCAAAGTAACCACGATTATGAATCAATCCAAAAAATTCAATAAAACTATGCCCACAACAGAGTTTGCATACCACACACAAGCAATTTATCAAATAGTTGGTGAGCACAGCTTTCAGACATCAGTATGGAACTCAAATCACTAAGCCACATGACCCCTGTTGACAACTTAACAAGAGTACAATGCCAACAATAGGATTCCTATACCAAACACTAAAGCAATTTCAGTACCCATTAGCATTTAAGATGAAAATCATGATGGGTATTAGCAGTGGACACTTTCAATTGATTCCCTATCCTATGGTTTAGTCATCGGTTCATCAAAACTCAATGTGAGTGACCCTAGGGCAATAAGCATGGGTTTATTAATGACTTATACCCTTACAAAGCAATTAGGTTCAGAACATTACCTTGTCACCAACCCTTATGCAGTTGCAAGCTTAGGTGCAGAGAAATTGGGAATGAGAATACGATTGGGATTGAGAGGGTTATAGGTTACGGAGAAGGAATGAGAGAGAGAATAACGTGGCTTATAAGGTGATGATGGTGGTTACAAAGAGTGGTTAATGAAGGGCTAGGGTCTGGGCGAAAACTGTGGAGCAATTTAGGGGGGAGGAAGAAGTGAGGCACGAATGGAAGATTTAAAAATAAAAACAATTTTCGCGATGCCGCACGGTTAGCGCGGAACTTGGCGCGGATCGCGCCATTAAGAACTGGAAGGGCTTCTCATTCGGTCTCTTCACGCGATTAGCATGGGTACACACGCGATTAGCATGGATACCTTATGGATGACCATTAGCCTCGAAAGCTTGGCGCGGTTAGTGACATTTTTCGCGCGGGTAGCGTGGAACTCAAAAAATCGAAGGCTACGTTCGAACAGTTGGCGCTGGTTGATCCAATCTTCACGCTGTTAACGTGAATTAATGCAGAAGCAGGGTTCAAGGTCGAAACTCTCACGCGGACAGCGTGAGATTCTACGCGGCTGGTGTGGTTTGGCCGATTCTGTGGCGCGGATGGCACCATACTTGGCGCGGGTCGTGCCATTTATGCACATGAGAAGTCTAGGCTCGAGTATGCCACGCGGTTTGCACGATTTTCACGCGTTCAGTGTGAATTGGCCGTATACTTGGCGCTGTTGGTGCCATGCTTTTGAAACAACCTTTGATTTTTTTTATTTTTATTTGGCTTTTTATTTCATGAACTAAACTAAAATGCTATTAAATTGACTAAAATTGAAAACATGCACAATAATCATAATAAACTAAGCTATCAAAATTTACAAGAACTTAAATTACCTAACTACTAATGCATGAACCTAATTTAACTACCATGAAATCTGCATAATACTATTCTACTGATATTAATTTTAAAACAAAATTTAAAATACCATGTATGTACATTAAAAGTTTGCTCGTTTAACGTCTTAAGCTAGACGCTTCATTCTTGTCAATCATCGGTGCCCTTGAGTGGAACGGAAATTGAATTCCTGTCCACATCTCCCCCAAAATAATGTTTTAATCGATAACCATTTACTTTGAAGGCTCTGTCACTATCCAAGGGTGAAATCTCCACTGTGCCATATGGATAAACATCTCTTACAAGGAACGGTCCAGACCATCGTTACTTCAACTTACCTGGAAAGAGTCGCAGGCGAGAATTGTATAGCAACACTTGTTGGCCAGGAACGAATTCCTTTGGACGGATTTGATTGTCATGCCACTTCTTTGTCTTCTCTTTGTAGATTCTGGCATTCTCATATGCAGCTAACCTGAACTCATCTAATTCATTCAACTGAAGCAACCTCTTTTCATTAGCTTTTGTTAGTTCAAAATTTCAAAACTTGGTTGCCCAAATGGCTTTGTGTTCAAGTTCAATAGGGAGATGACAAGCCTTACCATAGACAAGCTGAAAAGGGGACATACCTATTGGAGTTTTAAATGCAGTTCTGTATGCCCATAAAGCATCATCTAGCTTTCTAGACCAGTCCTTCCTTGATGTTCCAACAGTTTTCTCAAGAATTCTTTTCAATTCTCTGTTGGAAATCTCTACCTGGCCACTTGTTTGAGGATGATAAGGGGTTGCCACTTTGTGTTTGATTCTATACTTTGCCAACAAGCTGTCAAATTGCTTGTTGCAGAAGTGAGTCCCTCCATCGCTTATGATCGCTCTTGGCACCCCAAATCTGGTGAATATGTTCTTTCTCAAGAATGAAACTACCACCTTTGCATCATTGGTGGGCAAAGCAGCTGCCTCAACCCACTTGGAAACGTAATCCACAGCAACCAAGATGTATTGGTTGGAGAATGATTTAGGGAAAGGTCCCATGAAATCAATGCCCCACACATCAAATAGCTCAACCTCTTGGATGTTGTTCAGCGGCATCTCATCTCTGCGAGATATGTTACCTGTCCTTTGACAGCTATCACACTGCATCACAAAGTTTTTGGAATCCTTGAAGAGTGTTGGCCAATAATAGCCACATTGCAGCACTTTGTGTGCAGTTCTGTTTGCTCCAAAATGGCCTCCATAATTAGAGGAATGGCAGTGCCACAGAATATCCGGCACGTCGGTTTCAGCTACACATCTGCGGATAACATTGTCAATGCATTGAAAGTATAAGAAAGGGTTATCCAGAAATACCTTCTCGCATCATGTAGGAATTTCTTCCTCTGCTGCCAATTAAAATCTTCAGGCATGATTCCAGTAGCTTTGAAATTGGCCATGTTAGCAAACCATGGACTGAATTGCACAACAAGCACTTGCTCATCAGGGAAAGACTCATTGATTTCAATCTCTGGTCCATCTTGCAAGTCTTTCTCCTGAATCCTAGACAAGTGGTCAGCAACTTTGTTCTCTACTCCAGCTTTATCTCTGATTTCTAGATCAAATTCCTGCAATAAAAGCATCCAACGCAGCAAGCGTGGCTTTGCATCTTGTTTGTTCAGCATAAATTTAAGAGTTGCATGGTCAGTATACACAATCACTTTAGAACCAATTAAATAAGACCTGAATTTGTCTAGAGCATACACTACAGCTAGCATTTCTTTTTCTGTGGTGGCATAATTAACTTGTGCTTCATTTAAGATTTTGCTAGCGTAGTATATAACATGCAAACGCTTTTCCTTTCTCTGTCCTAAAACTGCACCTACTGCATAAGCACTAGCATCACACATGAGTTCAAAAGGTAAACTCCAATCTGGAGCTATCAAAACAGGTGCAGTGGTGAGTTTATGTTTCAAAGTGTTAAATGCTTCGAGACAAGCATCATTAAAGCAAAATTCAGTGTCCTTCTCCAGCAGTTGACTCAGTGGCTTTGAAATCTTGGAGAAATCCTTGATGAAACGCCTGTAAAAACCTGCATGGCCTAAAAAGCTGCGAACACCATTCACATTAATAGGAGGAGGTAATTTTTCAATGAGTAATAATTTAGCTCTATCTACTTCAATTCCCATTTCCGAAATTTTATGTCCCAGCACAATACCTTCCCTAACCATGAAATGACATTTTCCCCAGTTTAAAACCAAGTTTGTCTCTTGACATCTTTTTAAAACTTTAGCTAAGTTAGCTAAGCATGAATTAAAGCAAGGACCAAAAACAGAAAAGTCATCCATAAATACCTCAAGTCCTCTTTCTGCCATGTCAGAGAAAATAGATAACATGCATCTCTGGAAGGTTGCAGGTGCATTACATAGTCCAAACGGCATTCTCCGGTAGGAAAACACCCCAAAAGGGCATGTGAAAGCGGTCTTTTCTTGATCCTCCGGTGCTACTAGGATTTGGTTATACCCAGAGTATCCATCAAGGAAACAATAATAGTCATGACTAGCTAGCCTCTCAATCATTTGGTCCATGAAAGGAAGAGGAAAGTGGTCTTTTCTGGTTGCCTCGTTAAGCCTCCGGTAATCCACACACATTCTCCAGCCTGTGATGGTTCTTGAGGGGATCAAGTCATTATTGTCATTTTGAATGACCGTCATGCCCCCTTTCTTCGGAACGGTTTGGACCGGACTTACCCAAGCTGTGTCTGAAATTGGATATATCATACCTGCATCTAACAGCTTAACCACCTCTTTTCTTACAGGTTTAACATCACTTTCCATGAGAATTTTATGAGTACAAAAGGAGGGATTTATTCCTTTCAAGTCTGAAATAGACCAGCCAATGGCTGTCTTGTGCTCCTTGAGTACCTTCAACAGCTTTTCTTCCTCATGCCATTCCAGCCCTCTGTTGATTATGACTGGATAAGTTTCATTCTCACCTAGGAAGACATACTTCAAGTGTTCAGGTAATTCTTTCAGCTCAACTTTAGGTGCCCCAGCTGGAATGTCATCATCCTTTTCCTCCAGCTCCTCTAATACAGGTTTACTGCTTTCTGATGTGGCTTCATGGTCTGCAGTACTTAATTCTGCAGCAAATTCTGCTGCTGCTACACTTGTTGTTTCTGCTGCACTTTCTGCTAAATCTGCTGCTGCAGCTAAGTTTTCTTCTGCATTATTTGCTGCATAATCTGCTGCTGCTGCATTTTCTGCATCCTCTTCATCTCCAGCTGCTGTAATACCTGTTGTCATACCTGCACAGATCACATTATCCAATACATCCAGCCTAAAACAATCATGTTCATTAACTGGATGCTTCATGGCATCAAATACGTTAAAGACAACAGATTCATTATCCATCCTTAATTCAAGCTATCCTTGCTCTACATCTATTAAAGCCCTAGCAGTGGCTAAGAAAGACCTCCCTAACAGCAGAGGGATTTCACTTTCACCCTCCATATTTAACACAATAAAGTCAGCAAGGAATATGAATTTATCTACCTTAACTAATACATCCTCAATTACCCCAGATGGTTTCCTTAAAGAACGGTCTGCTAATTGCAAGGAAACTCTAGTAGGTTTTATTTCAGATATGCCTAAGGACTTACACATTGACAATGGCATTAAGTTTATACTAGCCCCTAAATCACAAATTGCTCTCCCTACAATTATGTTTCCTATGGCTATAGGGATATTAAAACTTCCAGGGTCTTTCAATTTAGGAGGAAGCTTTCTCTGAATTTTTGCACTGCACTCCTCAGTGAGTGCTATTGTTTCACAATCTTGCAGCTTATGTTTCTTAGACAGAAGTGCGAAATCCCACGCTGATCGCGCGGTAGATTCGAATGGTCGGCACTAGTAGCGTGAACCTCCACGCTGATAGCATGGAGTCCACGAGCTGGAAGGCTGGTACTGGGCATTTGGCATGGATCGCGCGGCATTTGGGGCTATCCGCGTGGAGCTTTTGAATTGATGACGCGGTTAGCGTGGCTTGCTTGGCTTGTTCGTGCTGAAGCTTGGATTTTCTATAGTGGCGCAACTCGCGCGGGATCTGGCACGATCCGCGCGAGTCCTTCAGTTTAATTTTCTCCCTTCTTTTGCCTTGATTCTCCTCTTTTTGGCCCTGGAATGCAACAATGTAATGAAATGAGATTTAAAGTAAGCATAAACAATAATTTAAGCTAATTATATCCTATTTTCTAACTATTTAATCAAATTATAACCTAAAACTAGCCTAAAACTAAGATGTGTGTGCAACACATCAAACAATTCCCAGATTTGAAAGTTGCTGTCCCCAGCAATAGAAAGAATTTCAAGAATAAGCGAGAGTTAATGATCAAACCAAACCACAATTTACAGCCCTAGAATCATCGTCCTGAGTATGATCAAAGTCAAATCAAAGTTTGAATGATACTTTCAATGCTGTCAATTTGTGAGAGTAACTTGAGTATTCCTCACAGGAATGTAAATTGTTCACTCATGCACTCAAGTGTATCAGGCTGATCAATCTCTCACTCAACATAATCACAGCACTACCATAAGCTTGAAAATATTCTCAACAGATGCAAGCACAACTTGATCAAAAGGTCTTTTCGGCTTGTAACTTGGCTGGGCTAAGGGTAGGAAAACTTTGGAATAGTAGCTAATAAGGCTAGATCCAGTCCCTAAGTCCAATCTTGTGGTCATCCTTGTGCATCCTTTTCAAAACCTGGTACTTTATTCAACAATTTATAAAAACAAAACAAATAACCTTTCTTTTTGAATTTTGGATTTTTTTATTACTTTATTATAACATAAATAAAATTAAGTAAATTACTACAGCTTCTCAGATTTCCAGCTGCTAGGCTTATTGTTTCCCAGCTGGACTGTACTTGTTTATTCTCTCAGCTTCCATATCAATTGGATTCACTTGTGTTCCTTCATGCCTTGATGGACAATTCCTTGTGTTTCACTGTCATGGACTTAGATTATACCTTTTCAAGCTTCAGGGAGGTTGGTCAATGGGTATGGCTCTGATTTGGGTAATTTGAAATGAAAGGCTCAGGCTCAAAGTAGGTACAAATGGAAAAATAATAGTAGGTAAGTCAATTTGGCCCTGGTTTTTCAGAAGAAGAAATTTCCTTAATCATGTCAATTCACACCTGCATCCAGAGAAACAGTTCAAATTCTAGAGTACTATGAAAATGGAGTCTCTCAGAAAGAAAATTTACCGCTGTTTGGCTCAAACCTCACAGGTGTTTAAACTCAAGTTAACCTCTGTTGACTTCATTTCAAGCTTAAATACTCAACCCATGAGGTCGAACTCTGATGCCAACCAAAGTATCAACAATCACACTAGAAGGGAGTTGAATAGTGTGGTAATCAAAGATAAAAGCTTTTAGGAAATAATGACTATTCTCACTAATATAAAAAGATAGATACAATAGTGTCATCCACAGAGTTGAAAAACAAGTTTTAATGGGAAAAAAAAAGTTAGATCGTCCAGTAATAAAATATAACTTTCACAAAGGTTTTTCAGGTAAACACTGTTGGATAAAGGGGAGCTGGAAGAAGATCAAGGCAAGGATGAAGATGTTGCTTTAGAGTTTTAGCTTTTTACATGCCAATCAAATTGAAGGCATTTGTAATTTTGTCTAAGTAGTTCAAGAAGCTTAACTTGTGATCCTTACACTGCATAAGCATATTCAAATACATGCATTCATGACTGAAGAAAAGCATTCAAGATTACATGTTTGCATTTGAAAAGAATTCTCATGGCTTTTATTTTGAAAAATCAAAATGTACAATGCCTTAATCGATTACAGGCAATAAGTAATCGATTACATGTATTATTTCTAGAAAAGTCATGAAGAACATTTTAATCGATTACAAGCAAGTCGTAATCCATTACATAGTGTATTTCACAAAACATAGCATGACTACCTTAATCGATTACCACTTACTGTAATCGATTACCAAGGCTTAATACAAAACATAGCATGACTGCCTTAATCGATTACCACTCATCTATAATCGATTACAAAGGCTTATTACATAATTGAGACAGACTGGCTTAATTGATTACGTCACGGTTTAATCGATTACATTGTTCATAAAAGTTTTCCAGATTGTCTCAAGAACATTTTAATTGATTACTTGCTATATTAATCGGTTACTTTATGAAAAATAATTGATTACACTTACGTATTAATCGATTACAATCTGTTAAATCTGTTTTCTATTTAAAGTTTTTGGATCTGTGCTTTGAGATACAACATACATTCTGAGTTTACGAATTACTCAACACTTTCTAAGCTTTCAAAGGTCCAAGAAATAGATTTTTTGAATGATACATTTCTTGTTTGAGATCAAGAGATTACATGCTTCATTAATGATGATGTGTTAAAACAAGACTCTTCAAAAGAACTTCAAGAGTTCATTTTCTGTTAATCAGCATTCATGCAACCTAGAATTGATTGGTAACACTCATTCATTCAATTCATTCACTGAGGATCACAGGTTGTGTCTCTCTTGAACTTTTCTAGTTAATTGTTTTGTTTGAAGTTTGTGTAAGGCTAAGATCAAAATAGTTTTCTTTCAAGCTTTCTAGAGTAGTGTTCTCTAGGGGTAAAGAACTTAGTAAAGTTCTCAGGTTCTTTGTGATTTGATTTCTAATAGGGTGTTAGAATTTTGATTCTTTATCTAGGGTGGATAAGGATAATCACTTGTAACAGCTCGTAAAAGAACAAATTTGATTCAGTAGAACTCTAATCTAGTTTGATTAGAATAACTGAATGTAGCTTCTCTTGAGAAGTGAACCAGTATATGTTTTTGTGTTTATCTTTCTATTTCTTAATCTCTTCTTGTTATCTTGATCTCTTGCCAATTGTGATTTCTTTCTTAATCAGCAAGTGCAAATTTTTGTCATTGATTCCTTGGACTGAGTGGTTTGGTTGAATTGAAGTTTCATTGATTTTAAAAAGCGATAAAGATCCTTCAACTCTAATTTTGTAAAAGTTTTAAAAGGTCAAGTTTATACCAATCCACTGTTGATTCAGAAGTCAAGCATCAATGAATGAAGATCAAGCTTAAAAGTTTTGTGCTTTCGACATGCTCAAAGGCAAAGGTTCAAGAAAAAGCTTGAAGACCAATTTGATTTTGTAAAAGGGAAGCATATGATCTGATAATCCATTTGTGCATGTCATGCATTATACATTCATATAGGATTATTAGATTAGAATGGTTTAATTAAAGGCAAGTTACAAGTAAGGGATTAAAAAGCTAAGTTTTTGGAAAAATGAAATCTTGCATTAATCGATTACAAAACTTGTGACATCAATTATTTTGTTCTTCGTGTCTTTAGAAAATAAGTCATGAACATTGTAATTGATTACATAGGCAAAAATAGGAAAAACATGATTGACTGTCTTAATCGATTACAGAAGGGTCGTAATCGATTACATAGTACATTTAGAAAATCATGACTCTCTGGCTTAATCGATTACGTATCGGTTTAATCGATTAAATGGTTCGTTCTTGGAACTCAGGAGTCACATTGAGCATTTTAATCAATTACCATCTTGATTTAATCGATTACATATGCGAAATAATCGAATACTGGAATGTGTTTAATCGATTATTATCAATTATAAATAGCACCTCTTAAGCTGAGGTTTGAGACTTTTGTGCAATTTGAGAAATACGAGTTCTAAGCATTCACAAACACTCTGAGCCTTCATTAGTAACTATTTCTGAGTTTCTAACATCATTGTGGCTTCATCAATTCACATGGGTTATTGATTTCAAGATTGAAGCTTCATTGATTCATTCAAAGCATAAGGAAAGGATTGCATATGTGTTGGTAATTTGTCATTAAACCTGTGATTCATTCATGTGCATTTATTCTTGGATTATCAGGTGATATCTTTCCTTGTCTTTGAAGGTGTAAATTGTTTCTTTGAATATTTGTAAAGATAACTCTATTGTAAATGGGTTTCTTGCAAGTGTAGAGATAGTGTTTCTCTAGATTCAGCTGAGTAGTGTTCTTAGTGTGGGTTTTGGTCTCTAAGAGTCTAATAGGTTTTTAGACTTCTGAACTTTATCTAGGGTTGATAAAGAGAGGCTTGTAAAATTGCTTGTAAGGATATTTTTGCAATAGTGGAACTCTACTCTAGTGTTGAGTGGAAGAACTGGATGTAGCCTCATAGGGTTTGAGGTGAACCAGTATAAAAATTTGTGGCTTACCTTTCTTCTCTCATAATCATCTCTCAATTACTTTGTTTGTGAATCAATTTCATTGCACATAATACTATATTTTGTTTTATATGGTTCTTGAAAAGGGGAGTTGATTGAATATTGATTCTTGGTTTTGAAAACAATTTTGAAAGTGATAAAGATCCTGTGGTAACTCTGATTTAAAATTTTAATTGGCCAAGGTTCAACCAATTCAGCCCCCCTCTTGGTTGTTTGAAGTGTTCCTTTGTTTTTCATTCACCCCCCTCTTGGTATTTGGGTGTATTCATATTCTTTTCAATTGGTATCAGAGTTGGTTCTTGAAAGTTAATCAAGATCACTATCTTTTCAAGAAAATGAATACCACACAGTTAACCTTCAAAGAAGGTGCCTCCCTCAGTCGTCCTCCGATGTTTGAAGGAGAGCATTTTAGTTTTTGGAAAAATCATATGCAAATATTTATTCAATCAAACGACCCAAGTGCTTGGAATGCTATCGAGAAGGGTCCTTTCATCCCTACAAAAATTGTTGATAATGAAAGAATACCCAAGGAATGGGATGAAATGACGAAAGCAAAAAAAAGAGTTTTGCAGTATGATTTTAAAGCTAAAAACATGATTACATCTACTCTTTCTTCTGACGAATTCTTTAGAACTGTTAGGTGCAAAAGCGCAAAGAAAATGTGGGAGATGTTAGAAGTAACTCATGAAGGAACAGATGAAGTGTAGGAATGAGGAAGAAAAGAAAAATGAAGGAAATGTAGAGAAAAATGATGAAGTGAAAAAAGAAAATGAATGTGAAAAAGAAAAAGATGAGGAAGAAACTAATGAAAAAATTGAGAGAAAAGTGACAAGTGAGGATAAAAAGAAAAAAGGAAAAACAGTCTTAACCCCACCACCAGTCCAACACATGCCATATCTACACACTCCATCCAAGAAGTCAAAGGAAAGGGAATACAAACGTTTCCTTGACATCTTCAAGCAGTTACAAATAAATATCCCTTTTGTTGAGGCATTGGAGCAGACGCCAACATACGCCAAGTTTATGAAGGATCTCCTTACCAAGAAAAGAAGATATACCGATGAGGAGACCATAGAGCTGGATGCAGGATGGAGTGCCATCATCCAAAAGACTCTCCCAGAAAAGTCTATAGATCCAGGTAGCTTTACAATTCCTGTTACTATTGGTAATTTATCTGTGGGAAGATCTCTTCTTGACGTAGGTGCCAGCATCAACCTCATACCATTATCCATGGTTAAGAGGATAGGAGCAGTTGTAATTAAGCCTACCAGGATGACGCTGTAGTTAGCTGATAGATCTATTAAGCATCATTATGGCGTCATTGAAGATGTGTTGGTGAAAGTCGATAAATTCTTCTTTCCCGTCGACTTTGTAGTCATGGATATGGATGAAGACAGTGAAGTGCCATTGATTCTAGGCGGACCCTTTATGAAGACTGCCAAGGTGCTAATTGATGTTGATGAAGGAAAGCTCACTGTCAGAGTTCACGATGATGAAGTTCAGTTTAATGTTCTTGAAGCCATCAAGTACCCTGTAGATAAGAAAGAATGTTTTAGAGTGGATGTTATCGATGAAGTTATTGCTAACTCTAGAAGATTCCTTCACAAGAAAGATGGCTTAGAGAAAGCTTTGACTGAAACTCAAGAAGAAGATGGAGATGACGACACCTCAAAGTATCTTCATCAATTAAATTCATGCAAAGAAGTACCTATTCATCAAAACCTCTTTGAAGAACTAAAAGAAGAAAAGAACGAAGAAGAACAAAAGCTGGAACTTAAGGTACTTCCTTCACATTTAAAATATGTTTTTCTTGCAGGGAATTCTCAGAAACCAGTAATCATCAATGCAAATCTTTCTGAGGATGAAGAAAAGAAATTGGTGGACGTCTTACAACAAAACAGTAAGGCTACTGGTTGGACCTTGTCAGATTTAACAGGTATCAGTCCTTCATACTGCATGCATAAAATTTTAATGGAAAAAGACTTTAAACCTGTTGCACAACCACAAAGACGTCTGAATCCAACCATGAAGGAGGTAGTGAGAAAAGAGGTAGTAAAGTTGCTACAAGCAGGAATGATATACCCTATATCAGATAGTCAATGGGTGAGCCCCGTTCAAGTGGTGCCTAAAAAGGGTGGTATGACAGTAATAAAGAACGATAAAGATGAGCTGATTCCAACACGCACTGTCATTGGTTGGAGAATGTGCATTGACTATAGGAAGCTCAACAACGCCAACCGGAAGGATCATTTTCCGTTGCCCTTCATGGACCAAATGCTAGAAAGGCTAGCAGGTAAGAAATACTATTGTTTTCTTGATGGTTACTCTGGTTATAACCAAATTTGTGTTGATCCACAAGACCAAGAGAAAGCAGCATTCACCTGCCCTTTCGGTATTTTTGCATATAGGAAGATGCCCTTTGGTTTATGCAATGCTCCCGCCACTTTCCAACGGTGCATGTTTTCTATTTTTTCTGATTTAGTCGAAAAAAGTATTGAAATATTCATGGATGATTTCTCTGTTTTTGGTACTTCTTTCGATTCATGCTTGTCTAACCTTGATATTGTTTTAAAATGTTGCATTGAATCTAACCTTGTGCTAAACTGGGAAAAGTGTCACTTTATGGTGACAGAAGGCATTGTGTTAGGTCACAAGATTTCCATGAAAGGCATTGAAGTGGACAGAGCTAAAGTAGATGTCATTGAGAAATTACCTCCACCAAGCAACGTCAAAGCCGTTCGAAGCTTCTTGGGACATGCAGGATTTTACTGACAGTTCATAAACGATTTTTCAAAAATTGCTAAACCACTTAGCAATCTTTTAAACAAAGAAGTCCCATTTCAGTTTGATGATTCTTGCTTCCAAGCCTTTGAAACTTTGAAACAGAAACTGATCTCTGCCCCCGTAATCACCGCACCCGATTGGAATCTTGATTTTGAAATTATGTGCGATGCAAGTGATTATGCGGTGGGAGCAGTTTTGGGACAAAGAAATAATAAAGTTTTCCATGTTATACACTATGCAAGCAAGGTTTTAAATGATGCACAAATTAATTATGAAACAACAGAAAAAGAACTGCTTGCCATTGTATATGCCTTGGAAAAATTTAGATCTTATCTAATTGGATCAAAGGTGGTGATTTACACAAATCATGCTGCAATCAAGTATTTATTGGTAAAAACTGATTCTAAACCTAGACTTATCCGATGGATTTTACTGCTGCAGGAATTTGATCTAGAAATAAAGGATAAAAAAGGTTGTGAGAATTATGTGGCTGATCATTTATCCAGACTTACCAATGAAGCCACCCCAGATCTAGACATACAAGAAGAATTCCCCGATGAGAAACTCCTTCATATCTCTGAAAGGCCATGGTTTGTAGAAATGGATAATTTTAAGGCAGTAGGTGCAATCCCTGAGGATTATTCTTGGCACCAAAAGAGGAAGTTTCTCAGTGATGCTAAGTATTTTGTATGGGACGATCCTTACCTTTTCAAGATTGGTGCAGATAACCTATTGAGAAGATGTGTGAACCAAGAAGAGGCAAGGAACATTCTGTGGCATTGTCACAACTCACCTTATGGAGGGCATTATAATGGAGAAAGAACTACAGCAAAGGTTCTGCAAGCAGGTTTCTATTGGCCAACATTGTTTAAAGATGCCCATGAATATGTGCAGAGATGTGATAACTGCCAAAGGACCGGAGGAATCTCCAAGAGAAATGAAATGCCCCTACAAAATATCTTAGAAGTTGAAGCCTTTGACTGTTGGGGAATTGATTTCATTGGTCCATTTCCATCTTCATACTCCAATGAATATATCTTGTTAGCAGTGGACTATGTGACCAAATGGGTTGAAGCAGTAGCTGTACAAAAAGCTGATTCAAAAACAGTTATCCGCTTCTTGAAGAGAAACATTTTTTCTCAATTTGGAACACCACGTGTTCTCATCAGTGACGAAGGATCACATTTCTATAATGCCTAACTTCAAAAGGTCCTCCAGCATTATGGTGTTCGACATAAAGTAGCTTCTCTGTATCACCCACAAACTAATGGGCAAGTTGAATTTTCCAATAGAGAAATCAAAAGAATTTTACAAAAGACAGTTGCCCAGTCACGCAAGGATTGGTCTCAGAAACTTGATGAAGCTCTTTGGGCATACCGAACCGCTTTCAAAGCACCCACTGGGCTCACTCCGTTCAGCTAGTTTATGGTAAATCTTGCCATTTGTAACGCCTCTCTGTGCTCTCTCGTGCTTGATTGATTTTAGATGAAATTTCGTGTTTACTTTGTATTAGAATCATGTTAGTTATGAATTTTTTGCGGAAATTCTTTTTCTCTTTGCTTGCAAATTTTATGATTCGTTTGTAACGTAAACGATTCTCCCTCACCACGGTTCCATTATAATAAATAATTACAGTCCATGATACAGTCCCAATTATACGTTCGAAATAATATACAGACTGTTTGAATTTAATACAAATTATACATCTACAAAATACACACAACACAAAATTACAATGCATCAAGCTTCCTCATCCTTTCTTCAAAGACCCTTCACAGCTTGTTTTCCACTGTTTCCTTGCTCGCCCAAATAGATCGGGGTCATCACAGGTGTCAACCATAGACACAACTAGGGTAAGTTTATGACAACCATAGTTTGAATAAAAACATACATACATAACAGAATATATATGCAGATGGTTATAGTAATATTAAAATAACAAACACAGAGGATTCACCCACAAATTAAATTACCCCAGCTACACGGCACATGAATTAATTCATACAATATACTCATCATGTAATGTATATAATGCATGC
>PYAF01001320.1:176517-187933 GCA_007407185.1 Glycine tomentella | reverse complement strand
ATTTTTTCATTGGTTCATTTTATTTTTAATTAGTAAAATATCTAGACTACTTTATTAAAGAATCTATTCCTCTTATAATTAAGAGAAAATTTCACAGATCGCATCTTTCCTTTTTCTTGTGCTTTTATGAAACTCAGGTTATTCTAAATTAAATCCTTTTTGAAACATTTTCCAAAATTTCTAAAAATTCTATTTCATGATTTTTCTTTATGAACAATGTTTAATAATTCCTTATCTAGGAGCATACTGTATTTTTGCCAGGTGTTTATAGCATTATTGAGGCTATATGGCTTTATCAGAGCCAAAGGGTATTTTGGTCATTTTGCAAAATGTCCAGGGGTATTTGTGTATTTTTAAAAGGGACATTTGTATCATTTTCAAAATGTGCAAGGGTATTTTTGTCATTCTATCTAGAAATGCATACTTACAGAAAATTCACATGTATATGAAAATATGAGGGTGTTACATTCACTAGTAAAGCCACCTCTAAATATGGCTGATAGAGGGGGAGAAGAAAATAGACCACCAAGGAGGACTCTGGGTGACTATGCATATCAACAAGGACCAAAGCATTACAACATCATAGTCATTCCTCTTTTCAGTAAAAAAGTTGTGGAATTGAAGCCCGCATTGCTCAGTCTTATTGGATCACATCCTTTTGCCGAACTAGATCATGAAGATCCATACACTCATTTGTCCACCTTCGTGGAGTTGTGCAGTACCATGGGAGCCTCTGGTGCAGATGTTGATGCTATCTATCTTAGAGTTTTTCCATTCTCCTTGACAGGTAAGGCAAAGGTATGGCTTCAATCCCAACCAAATAAAAGTCTTAGCACTTGGGAAGAAGTGGAGGAAAAATTTATAGCCAGATTCATTCCTCCATCTAGATTCATTAATGCAAAGTCAGCAATTACTACTTTTTCCCAAGGGTTTAATGAACCTCTCTCTGAAACATGGGAGAGATTCAAAACATTACTGCGTAGGTGTCCAAACCATAACTTTGATGATATTGCATAGTTACATATTTTCTACAATGGTTTGAGACCTCAAACAAAGATCATTCTTGATGCCTCAGCTGGAGGTACAATGATGTCAAACAAAGATGATTCTTGATGCCTCAGTTGAAGGTACAATGATGTCAAAGAGCCCGGAGGAAGCAATTATAATCATTGACTTCATAGCAGCCAGTGATTACTAATCTCACCACGATAGTTGGATACTCAGAATTCAAATCTAGCTCAAAATAAGCTCTTGACACAGCAAATAGAGGCCTTGACAAAACAAATAGGCCAACTTCCTCAACAAATTCAACAAGCACCTCGTGATTGCCAACAAGAAAAGGAGGCTTATTATATGCAGAATCAGACCAGTTCTCAACAAAACTTCCAAGGAAATTACCAAGGCTACAGAGATGGTCCAAGTTCTTATGGCTGGAGACAGCAAAATGATAATGCATATTATGGTCCCACTAACTCTTCTTTTGTAGGTCCCTCTAACAACTCTTATGTAGGTTCTTCAAATAAGTGTCCACCACAACAACAAGCTCAATCTGATAGAATATCAAAAATGTAAGATACTCTAACTCAGTTTATGCAGATGTCCATTTCAAATCAAAAAAACACTGAGGCTTCCATTAAAAATCTTGAAGTTCAGGTTGGACAGCTTGCAAAACAACTATCTGAGCAGAGAAGTGGACTTTTTTTAGCAAACACACAGATTAATCCAAAGGAACCAAGGGAGTGTTTTAGAGTGGATGTTTTGAATGGAGGAATTTCTAACTACAAAAAGTTGGTTCAAGGAAAAGATCATTCAGAGAAAATATCAGCTGAAGCATTTGAGGAGATGAGTGAATCTGAAGAAGAAGAAGATAGTTTAGATCATCTCCAACAACTAGATGCTTTCAAGGAAATTCCTTACCAGCAAACTCTCTTTGGGGAATTGTCAGAGGAAGTGAAAAATCAAGAATCACAAATCAAGGTAAATGCAATACCTCCATATGTTAAGAATGCTTTCCTTGCAGGAAATTTAAAGAAACCAGTTATCTGCAATTCAAGTCCAAAAGAAAAGAAACTGGTAAAAATGTTGGAGGAAAATACAAAATTCAAAGGCTCATCCCTATTATCCAATTGCTGGGAACCAAAGCCATAACAAAGGCGTCCAGCTAATACAACATTAAAGAAGCGCTCCTGGGAGGCAACCCAATGTTTTTAAATCCTGTCTTTATTTATTTTATTTTGTGTCTTAAGTTTATATCTTATCTTTTTGAAAGTATCATCTGTTTTGTTAAGAACTTGGATACAGGTCCATTTTGTTAAGAAAAGCAGGTGAAGAAGAAGAACGTGGCAAATCCTATGGATTATCTGAATGGAGGACATCGAGCTTCTCAGCCACGATCTTCAAAAATCAGTGACATTGTTTTTAAATTTCTTTATTGCTTTGTAGTTTAAATTCAGTACTTTGTTTATTTCGTTACTAATTTTGATGTTTGCTTGCATTTTTTATTCTTTTTGCTAAAACACACAAAAGTTCTTATCTTTTTGAACAATACACATTTTAAATACTTTTTGTTTTATTAACATAGGTGTATAAATCTTTTTGGGGCTTAATTGATATGTCATGTTTTGAAAAGAATCAACAGATAAATATTTTTGAAACTTGCTTTTTGATTTAGATCAGAACACCATAAAAATGATTTTTGGAGACTTTGAGAATAAAAAGCAAAGGAATGGTTTCCAAAAGATCACATGAAGGCAAGACTTTTTACATGGAATTGATAATGAACATCTTTTGAAACATTGATTTGATTTGAACATGAAAACAGAACTTAAGCCCAAGTGAGTGTGTGCATCCACAGAAATTATATTGAGTGTCCTCACTGATGTGTTCTATAGATGATTTTGCATGAATTTCTAATTGTCATAACAATGATTCATGGATATGAATTAAGCCATCTTTCTTTTTGAACAAATTTGAAGCCACTGGCCAAAAAGCTATCCCAATGTATATAATGATTTATCCTTTGAAAACCCTTTGAGTCAAACACTTGATATTTTGTTGGAACCCTAACCTAGGATAAGAATTCCCTACCTTGCCTTAGGTTAAGAGAGTAAAAGGGTATGTTATTTTGCTGGAAATTTTTATCAGTGGGTAGCTAATATGATGAAAATGTTTAAAAGTGGCTATTATTACTCAAAAGCTAGAGAAAGAAAAGAAAGAAAAGAAAAAAGAAACAAATTCCTTGTGTTTTAAAAAAAGATACAAAGTTGGGTGAATGAAAAGATTGATATGAGAAATATGGATATCTTGCAAAAAGATAAAAAGAAATAGGAAGTGATGATCAAATTGTTTTATCTTTGTTTGCTCTCCTATTACCAAGGTCTTTTTGAATATCCAGAAAAACCAAGATTCCTTTCTAGCCAGACCCAACCTCAAAAGTCCTAATGATCCATGATAAGTATGTACTTTGATTTGATTGGAAATGAACTGCAAAAATTCATCTATGATACATCAGTGATGCAATTGAGAATAAACACTTTCTTGGGAGAACTAAACACTTTTGAGAGGTTTTTCTCTGTTTGAATCAATCATATGTTTCCTCTGATGTTCTATAGAAATTAAATGTGAATTGATCTTAATCTCATTTGATTTTGTGAACTCTATCTTTTGTTTCAATTCTCAAGGTTGACTATTTTTGAAAATATGTTTTGATCACTCTAGAAAGTTGTTTCTTTACAAAGCATGTTTATCTTTTATACTCCTATTATAGTGTTAGTTACTTTGCTTGAGGACAAACAAGATTCTAGGTTGGGGGGTGTGATAAGTGTCATATTTCAGTTAAATTTATGTTTCAAATGATAGCACCTATCTTTTGATTCCATTTAACTTTGCTTATAAACTTGCCTAAACCTAGTTAAAATATGCTTAGTACTTAAATAAATGTTGTTTCAGAAGATTAAACCAATCATGTTTTGTATTTTGATAGATTCCATGGATTTTATATTTTCAAAGCTTCCGAATAAGCAAAGCAAGCAAGGAGGGCTTACATAACAAGTATGGGAGGTGTAACAAGCAATTCAGGCCCAGAATCCATCAAGGCCCAAAGCTTTCTTCAGAGTTAAGATGTTAACTCACCCAGGCGACCACACCATGTGTATTTGGCTCGCCCAGGCGAGCTACAAGTACTAAGAAGATATGTTAAGCTCGCCCAGGCGAGCAAAACATGAAGAAATTGGCCGCCTGAGCGAGTGGAAGCAGGCAGGACATGGATCTATAAATAGCCAACGGATTTTGAGAGGAAGGCATGCTTTTTGGATAAATTCTTGACTTCCTTTCATGCTTAGGCTTGTTCCTTAGCTTAGAAGGTTAAATAATAATATTAGGTAGGTTAGGAAAGTGAGAGAAGTGAGGATTAGTGTGGAGACTCTGTCGAAAAGAAGCGGTGATGGGGCCCTTCAGCAATTCTTCCCGTGAGGAAGTTCTCTCCACTATGAGTAGCTAGCTTCTCTGAGGATTGGATGTAATCTTCTTATCCCTATGTCTCTCTTTCAATATTTATTTATGCATGAATCGTTTCTATTCCATATTGGTAATTTCATTCTGTCTTTAATGCTTGATTCTACTTGATCACTAGTTTCATGAACTTAATTCTAAGTGAGACTGGGAAGTAATCTTAGGGTTTGAACCGAATGATTTTAATCATTACGTTACGTTGCTAGGAATAGGGCATAACTTTCTGATTGCATAAAGCACGCGATTATAATTCTTGATGCTGGGGTATTTACTTCATATGCGAGGAATCGATATTCGGTAGATATCCTTAGAACTCGAATGCGAGGGATCGATTCGGGGTAAAATAGTGTGCATCAATAAGGATAGGCGATGATTTATGCTTGATAATATTAATTGGATATAAAAGGATAAGAATGATCAAATCCAATCCCACTTTCTCATAAATATATTTCATTTTACTAAGTTTAGTAATTTTATGTTACTTTCTCAAACAAATGAAATTCCGCTCAACCTACTTGTACATAACTATTGAACTGTTTAATTCTATTTGGATTAACTGAGTAAGCTCAAGTCCCTGTGGAGGGACAATCTTATAAATTTTGTAACTTACAACGACAAATCGGTACGCTTGCCGAAAAGTCTTAACAAGCTACAATGGATAATGAAATGCTAATTCATTTTACACCCTTTGTAAGCTCGATTGAGGTTGATGGTATCCCCCCTGTTCAATTTAGTGTGTTTTGATTTTATTTTGAACTTTTTGTTAGGTTTCAACTTGTGCATTTTTTTAGTTACCAGTGTACATGTTATATAATCCTTTGGTGGCATTTTTTGTTGATCACATGTTCTGTATATTGCTGTAAAGATGCTATTCCGGAGTGAGAGTGGATATGAATACAGGTTGTCAATTTTCCATGAGAAATTTTCCTCAAGGACAAAATACTGGTTTAAGATGAATTTTTTTATGTAAATATGCACTGTTTTAAATATGTTTGAATCTTAGCAGTGGAATAAACGCAAGATTTAATGTGGTATATTTCAGTAATCGACGTCGAAAGACTTAGTTTTCAACAACACCTAGAACAAGGACAGTTGTGGAACCGACATCGTATGGAGTAAATAACCGACGTAAAAAGTGCCTTTTGTAGTAGCGTATGTTTGTCAAATCATCAAGAACTATATGCAGAACAAAAATCAAACCACCAGATGTGTTTGCTTGACGACTAAGTTCACTACTAGAAAAGGTGCATTTTACGACAGCCATTTAAAGTCGGTTATTGCGAAACCGACGTAGTTTAGAGGGTGGTGGAAATTTTGTAATTAAATGAACATTTCGAAGATGGTTGTTACCATAACCCGTCTTTGTATTAGAAAAACTACGACGGTTATAATTTAACTGTCTTCTTTTCGTGATCGTCTTGGAAATTTTTTAACAAAACGATGACGTTTTGCATTAACAATAAACTCATTTTGCTTAGCATAACCCATCTTCGTTTTCCTTTTTTTGGTGCCCTAGCTACACACTCCTCCAAATTAAACTCCAACGGTGCTCTCCCTCTCTGGCAAGTGCACTCAATCTCTAGCCCCCTGACCGACGACGTTTGTGAATACGGTATTCGAAGTAAGGTATGCTCGTTGTTGATGGTTGCTTTCATTTTTTAAGTTGTAAAAGAACATATTGCTTTTTTATCACTACCCCATGCTTACTGGAGTCACACACACTGCTCGTTGTTGATGCGTTTGTTTGTTTCTATTGATGACAGGTAAAAGGCAGAAAAGTGGAATCGAAAGGGCTCCACTCTGTTCCTTTGAGGTTTGTGATAAAAAATAGGGTTACTTGTTCTGTGGATATGGGTGTGATTTTTTTTTCTTTCTATATTATATATATTTTAATAAACCAGAATGTTAATTACCTCTGCTTGATACTGCGTTGTTTTAATTTTTCTTTTCTTATTCTTCTGGAATGAAGGCAGAAGTAAAGGACTGGAAAAGCTTATTAAAATTTTTGGAAGGATACACGGTGATGCACCTGCGTAAATCATCACCATTTGGGTTCCTAAATTTATATAGGGCTTGTACTTTAGTCTCTCGATGGAAGTAAATTAAAAAATAATCTCCCAAAGTGTGTATTATTCCATTATTTATGTTAGTCCCTGAATGAATGTCCCTTAAGTAACTCTGCAGTTAACAAATTCCTCACGTTTCTCTTTCCCCCATCATTGCAGTAGGTGATTCATTGATTAACTTACGAGGCACACAGCATGATTTGAAATGCATAGTTGAGCACTTGTGCGATAATTACGCTCCTAAAATATTGGTTATATATTGTGTGCCTCTAAAACATATTAATTAAAAGTGATGTGTTTAAAAGTAATTGAGAGAGAATGACATGCAATTTACAACTTGTTTCTCGATCACCAAACACTGCCAAATTCTCGTGCTGCCACATATATTAATATGTATACATCATTGAAAACAATGTTTTCTTTTTTGTTTTATGTTTAATTTGTCATGAAGAGATTGTTTGATAGGATTGAAATGGGTACCTAGGATGAAATTCAAACTATGGTGATATCAATAAAATTTTCTAAGTTTACAGATTTTATGTCATGTATGTTCAAAAATTGTTATGATTCCATTTATTAGATATAAGGTTAATTTGCTATTGAATGGTGTTTTGATGAGGAGTATATATATTATGATGGAATCAAAAGTGATTTTTTTTATAGGTTGATGTTATGATTAAGTATTGACATGATGAAATGAGGATTTTATTAGCAATTTGAAAGAAACATTGGAAGTGTAATGTTCTTTTTGATCAAACTATCGTAATTTGAAAGTTGATAAAAAAAATTGTAAGATGAAACATTTAGAAAGTTTCTAAGTGTTTGACAGATTTGATTTGTGAAAGAGTTTCTAAGACAATCAAGCATCCAATAAAGATGAGAATGGATAAGTATGTGTAGGATCAATGACGTATCCAAAATAATTTCTTAGTAGGGGCAAAAAATAGTATAGAGTTAATTATATTTTTGATTCTTAAAATTTTTGCAAATTTCACTTTTAGCTCTTAAACAAAAAAATTTGGTATTTTGGTCCTACGATCATTGAAAAGAAAAAGTGATGACTACTGAAAAGGTACTAGTGGTTTTGTTTCTGCATCGTCATTTGTGTTTTCTCTCATCAATTAGTTTTTTTTTTTGTTTTTGTTTTTTTTTACTGGTAGGAGCTCCGTTGATTCTTCAATCTGGGATTCCATTACCTTATAAGAGGACTCTGGAATTGATCCTTGACAAGCTTCACAAGTATGTTCCTGTTTTAAAGTTTTTCT
The DNA here is from genome assembly GCA_007407185.1 of Glycine tomentella. Lineage (NCBI taxonomy): Eukaryota > Viridiplantae > Streptophyta > Magnoliopsida > Fabales > Fabaceae > Glycine > Glycine tomentella. The sequence goes on along the minus strand of PYAF01001320.1, from coordinate 180,093 downwards.
TTGGGTTTGGTGTTTAATTGTTTATGGCGATGAGTAATATCATTACGGTGCATGCTTTTGGGTACTGTTTTGTTTTCTGACTTGGGACTACTGGGTTGGGGGGGTTATGGATGATGATAGGAAAGACACTTATGGTGTGTTTGCAGACCCTGTTGATCCAGAAGAGGTGTGTGGAATTTTTTTTTCCTGTGAGTTGGTAATCTTGCTTTTGGAAGACACCCGAGTTGGAAGTTTAAATTCTATTTTTGACATGTAGCTTCCTGTTTATCACGATGTGATCGAGCATCCCATGGACTTTGCCACTGTGAGGAAGAAGTTGGGAAATGAATCTTATGCTACCTTAAAACAATTTGAGGTATGCAAACTTGTCTCAGTTGGTCATTACTGGAGTAGTTTTCTTTGTTTGTTTGTGATTTTAATTGTTTTGCAATTTGGTACTGGATTTGGTCCTTGGATGTTGATTGTGCTCTTCTACTGAGATATTACTTGTATGTGTTTGAACTTTATATACCTACTACGGTCAGACTTGAAAGGTGAGACTCAAATTTAGGCATAGCATATCCTGCTCTATCTTTTCTTTTATGGATTCAGCAAGGATGATTGTTGTCAATGATTTATCAGACTATCAGCAAAAAAATGTGGGTTGTTAGCAAGAGTCAGGCACATGTAGTTAGTACTTAGCATGTAAAGAAAACATTTGAATGGTTAATTTGTTGATTGATTTAACATATTGTTAAGTTTCAATAGGTATTTTGTAGTATCAGTTAAAGATGGTCATTGCAGCATGTTATTAGGAAATTACTAGAGGTTGTTGCATATTTTTGTAGTATTACTTCCACTGTGGTTTGCTACTCCTATTCATTCATGTTTTTTTGGATATGATTTCATGCACTTAAAGGGTTACTTTTTTTGTTTGATTCTGGCCTTGGTGAATATATAGTTAATTTCAAATATCATGCACAACCATTATGTGTCCACTACCTCTAAATAATACGTATCCAGTAAATAATATCTGAAATTGTTGATTGTGTGTCTACCGTTGGAACTTTCACCTCTTCAGTGATCATGTTCAATTCTGCTTTTGGTTTTAGGTCGCACATTTATAGTTGAAGCATAAAATTTCAAATTAAGTCAAGGTATTAATAGTAAACAACTATCACCCAAAAATGATGTCATATTCAGTGTAGGAAACTGCACATTGTATAGTGTCTATTATTTCTTAAAACAAATTGTCAAATCATGAACTTCATAGTTCCTCTTGTGGTAGAACACAGTTTGATTGCTCTATGATGGACTCCTGAACTGAATCAAGTCCTGTTTGCCCTGATCTTCCTTGCAATGGAATCAATTCTTCAATTGATAGAAAAACAGAGTATGAATGCTCTGTTTTAGGACAACTTTTTATATTTTTTGGAATGTGAGAATTGGAACAATGGAAGAAGAATAGAAGTGAATTTGTATTGACACCATGGAATAGGAATTCCAATAAGTCTTGCAAGAATCACCACAATAGCTCAGAAGCCATTGATAAGAAACAAGAAGTTCTTCACTAAGAACAAGGGAGAATAACTCTCAACCTCTTACACGCAAGGTGCAATCTAATTTCATTCAATCAAAAGTTCTTACAATCTGTTGTGATGTGGTTTATATAGACCACGAATGTACAAGATAAATGAAATGTAAATATGTCCTTAATGAAACCCAAACGTAGCTTCCAAGACAAGCTTTCCAAAACAGCTTTGAAATTTTAAAAATAGCGCTTCTGTAGAAGGAACGGCTTTAATCGATTATTTCGTATTGGTAATCAATTATATGAATCAAATAATCGATTACTAGATCTTGGTAATCGATTATTTTGCTCATATCAGGCCTGGAAGCTGATTCATGACAAAGTAATCGATTATTTCGCCAAATAATCGATTATCACAGGGACTCCCACTTCCATGTAATCGATTACAAGACGGAATAATCGATTACAACAGAGCTATTTACAAATCTAACATTTATACAAGTGTATTTAATCGATTACAACAGATAAGCTCAACATTTTGTAGCCTTCTTCATGGTTCTCCAAGAGATATAAGTTGGATTGTATATGATCTTGGAGTGTTTGAGCCCTAGCCCTTGTCATTGGCCCTTTAATCACCAAAGGAAGTGTCTCCATGTGTAATTCCAAGTCTTCCTTCACTTGCCTTGGTTTTAGGATTGTATCACTCTACCACAATTAAATCTCCTATACTTAGCAATCCAAGAGAAGAAATGGACATTAATGGTTTATATATGTCCTATTTTCATATATGAACTCAGTTACACACATAATTACAAAATTTAATAATCATGGGATAAACTGCTCATGTGGCATAAGGCTACAAAATTGATGAGATTAACCTATAAGATACTTTGAAGGGTGCCAATGTAGTTTTTTCCATATGGATTTTTTCTCCCCACACAACCCCATGTTAAACACTATAATGTCTGTCACTTGTTTCTCAATTTTGTAGCCAATCATTGCCGCTTTGTAGATATGGTTATCCCTTCTTAGACAGCTAAACTCTTCATCCTCCAATAATAGGTAACTTGTTTTGGCATTCAATTGGTTGTCACTCATCATTCCTCATGTATGAAGAATCAAGGTAAACCTTGGTTCTCATCAAAAGAGTCAAAGGTCCAATCAAAAGAGTCAAAGGTCCAACCACTACTCCAAATATTGTATTTTCTGGAATCAAGTAGGTCACCCAGAAAACCAATTACTCAGTCAAAATTCAAAATGAAGCTCCACTCATAATTTTAAAATGAGTAATTGATTGGCCCACACCCCAGATGAGTGCTACTATTTTTTGAATGCAGGGATAATAGTTGGACCTTTTAAGGAGATATATAACACCAAGTAATAGTAATTGATTGGCCCAAACCCCACAAGAATTTAGTGTTTGAACTTTTAAGCAACTTTACTAATAATTAATCTAATTGGATAGTTGTATATTGCATTAAAATTAAAATATAATACATTGAGCAAGATTTGAATCCCTTCACTGAGTTCACTCTACTAAACCACTAATTTGACCGTCATTCCAAATGCCTTATGTCATCACAAAGTAAGGTCATGTACATGAATAGCACAGTATCAATGAATTCAATTAAAGATCAAATTTTTATAAATATTATTCACCATGATATCCCTCAATCTCCTCCTATGCCCTTCTTAGTCTCTCTCTATCTCTCTCTCTCTCTGCCTCGCCCATCTAAACACAACCATTAATAAAATAAAATAAAATAAAAATACCTCCTCATTAAGTCCTTCTAATTCCTTTGTTTGCCCTTCAGCCTGACAAATTAAGCCATGAAACTTACTGTACTCCAATATCTTAATTTCCCTACGCAGAACTCTAGCAGCCTTCTCCAATTCAAAGCTCTTGTAAGGCTTCGCACTTATAATAACCTGGGTTTATTTTCAAAAAAAAAAAAATCCCAAGCCAGAGGCGTGGGATCCACGCCAGGAGCGTGGGAAGTGCTCCAGAAAGCTAATTTCCATTGGAAAGCCACGCCAGAGGCGTGGGAGCCACGCCAGGAGCGTGG
>PYAF01001320.1:154586-166018 GCA_007407185.1 Glycine tomentella | reverse complement strand
GATATCTTTCCTTGTCTTTGAAAGTGTAAAACTGTTCTTTTAATTTTTTTTGAATAGTCTATTGTAAATAGGTTTCTTGCAAGTATAGAGATAGTGTTTCTCTAAGAACAGCTGAGTAGTGTTCTCAGTGTGGGTTTTGGTCTCTAAGGGTCTAAAAGGGTTTTAGACTTCTGAACTTTATCTAGGGTTGATAAAGAGATGCTTGTAAAATTGCTTGTAAGATTTCTTTTTCAATAGTGGAACTCTACTCTAGTGTTGAGTGGAAGAACTGGATGTAGCCTCATAGGGTTTGAGGTGAACCAGTATAAAAATCTGTGGCTATTCTCTGTTGTCATTTGTTAAATCTCTAAATTGCTTTGTTTATGAATCAATTTCATTGCACAAAAAGTTATACTCTGTTTTCTATTGTTCTTGGAAAGGGAGTTGATTGAATATTGATTCTTGGTATTGAAACAATTTTGAAAGTGATAAAGATCCTGTGGTAACTCTGATTTTAAAATTTTAATTGGCCAAGGTTCAACCAATTCACCCCCCCTCTTGGTTGTTTTGAAGTGTTCCTTTGTTTTTCAACTCTGGTGTCTTCATGCATCCTTTTATTGAATAAGATTTAACTTGGAGAGTAAAGTTCTAGGTATAGTTGAAAATTTCGATTCACAAATAGATAGGTAGTCTTTCTGTCTCTTTATCTCTCTTTGTTCCTACACCTTATTAGAGCTAATCAAATTATGAAAGTGTAAGTCAATGCAAGATGTGTTACATGCACTTGTTATTCCAAATCAACACACACATATATGATATCCAAATATTATGTATGTAATACTTTGAAGGGACACAGAGACTCAGCATTACAGCACACACACCACCATACAAGCTTAAAATCAATTGGGAAGCTGCATGAGTTTTGTCAATACTGCCTTAGTGGACCCCACTATATTTTATTCTTGTTAGCTAAGTGTACCTGTTGACATTAGGCCTAATTATTTCCAGCTACCTACACACATTCTACAACCTTTAAAATATACTTGCTGAACTCAAAAGTTTGTTTGCTTAATAAGGCAGGGCAAATTGCTCTTGCTTAGTCAGTCTTCTCTTCCCATCCTTTATAATGTATGATTGTTTATCATTGGCTAGAATGGATATGTATGAAATTGGTGGTTTACTACTGTATATAATTAACATTGTCATACTTATTGTTGTTGGATGTTTCAGGTCTTTCTTAAATAGTCAATTAGCACGTACAAAATTGGCAGCTTTTATGTTTCTCCAAGAATAACTAAGTCATTGTCACCGTAGACAACACCGCATTCTCTTGTTCTGCCAATACTCCCCCACAAGCAGGTATGTACCGTGTCTTTCATTCTTTTGTTGAGTATACATGTTTTTTTATGTGTCAATTTCCTTTTCTCATAACATCAAGTGCATAGTTGTTCAACCTTAGTTCCCCGTTTAAGGTTCAATTGGATGATTTCTACGGATAGTTTGTATTAATCGTTCAATTGAATCTTGAATTGTCCGTTTGGATAGTTTGGGAAGTTATTCATTTTATACATCATTTGTACATAGTGGTTAAGTATGAGTTGTTTAATTTAATGACATTTCGATTTGATGCATCTTCCTTTGTTCTCTGAGTGCATACATGAATGTGGTGACAACAAGTCACTGCTCTCATGTTGTGTACTTGGATACCAAAGGGAAATGCTGCCGAAATTTCATTAAATTAAACCAATCATACTTAACTTCTATGTATGAATGTTGTACAAAACCTAACTTCCTGAATGGGGTAGGCCACACCTTTTGCAAACATGGGAATTTCATTTACATGCATTGAACATTTACACAGTGATAATGACAGCTAAGTTAAACCATGGACCGTACCTGGATGAAATCACCACGCATTAGTGACCAGTATTGCAGTGGTGTTGAACAATTCCTACATTTTACAACATAGAATGCAGTTGCTCTTCATGGGAAATATTTTTGTCCATGTGTGAAATGTTTGAATGGAAGACGACAATCAATCGACGAAATTAGAACACATCTTATCTGTGATGGCATCCTTCAGAGTTACACAAAATGGATATGGCATGGTGAGTTGCCAGACTTGCCAACAGTTGACAACACTGCAACGATTCATGAAGATGTAGCAGATCGTCTAGAAGACATGGTACGTGATCTTGGAGAAGAGAATTTTCAACAAGCACTTGCACCTGTGTACGATAAATTACAAAGTGATACAAAGATCCCTTTGTATGAAACTTGCACAACCTTTACACAACTGTCAGCGGTTTTAGCTTTGGTGAACTTGAAGGCAAGATTTGGATGGAGTGGCAAAAGCTTTACGAAATTGCTATGTTTGTTGAAAAAATGCTTCCGAAAAATAACACTTTGCCAAAAAATCATTATGAGGAAAAGAAGATTTTATGTCCCTTGGGAATGGAGTACCAAAAAATACATGGATGCCCTAATGATTGTGTGTTGTACAGAAATGAATTAGCTGATTTGAAGAATTGCCCGACATGTGGGGTATCGCGATACAAACTGAATGATGACGAATACAGTAATGATTTGTGCAGAAATAATAGTCGTCCAGCAAAAGTTTGTTGGTATCTTCCAATCATTTCAAGGTTTAAGTGCTTGTTTGCTAACGCAGCTGACGCAAAAAATCTAACTTGGCATGCACATGGAAGGAAAATTGATGGACTTCTCCGACATCTAGCCGATTCTCCACAATGGTCAACAATTGATCATTTGTATTCTACTTTTGGGGATGAGCCAAGGAACCTAAGGCTTGGTCTAGCTTCAGATGGAATGAATTCTTTTGGTAACCTTAGTACTAACCACAGTTCTTGGCCTGTGCTGTTGATGATCTACAACCTTCCTCCTTGGTTGTGCATAAAGCAGAAGTACATTATGTTGTGTATGATGATATCGGGACCAAGACTGCTTGGAAATGATATCGATGTGTATCTTGCACCATTGATTGAAGACTTCACAAAATTGTGGGTAGACGGGGTTGATGTGTTTGATGGAAATCGACAGGAGACCTTTGTGTTGCGTGCCATGCTTTTTTGTACGATTAATGACTTCCCAGCATACGACAATTTGAGTGGATACATAAGACACTTTCTAAAACGGTTGCTACATAAGAACCGTCTTAGAAAGTCAGATTCTAAGACGGTTCTTATGTAGAAACCGTCTTAGAAAGCAACTTTATATTTTTTTCAGAGACTTTCTAAGACGGTTGTTAGCTAACGACCGTCGTAGAAACTCACCTTCTAAGACGGTTCTTATCAAACAACCGTCTTAGAAAGTCTCTGTAATAAAAAATAAAAATAAAGACACATTCTAAGACGGTTGTTACCTAAGAACCATCTTAGAAGGTGACTTTCTAAGACGGTTGTTATCTGACAATCGTCTTAGAATGTGTCTGAATGTAAAAAAAGAAACAAAATACAGACACATTCTAAGACGGTTTCTAGCTAAGAACCGCTTAGAAAGTGACTTTCTAAGACGATTTGACAATCGTCGTGGAACGACTTAGTTTTCAACGACACCCATCTTCAAAGACGGTTACAGAACCGACGTCGTATGGGGTAAATAACTGTCGTAAAAAGTGCTTTTTGTAGTAGTGGTTGCTGATTTCCATGGATGCAAGGATACTATTTGTTTGTCACTTAAGTCTTTTTGTTGGGTATAAATGTATTTATTGGGAAATTGTGTGAAGTATAAGAAGTTTTAAAGAGAGATTATGAAAGTTTTTCACCAGTGGGTATTTAATGATGTGGTAGTACCAATTAATTTGAATTTTGAATGTATAGGTACCCATCAAAAGTATATTGCATACTAAAGAGTAGGAGGGACGAAGTTGGATCCTACTTTCAAAAAATGGTCTAATTTGTGGAAAAAATGTTTGTTGCACGTGTCTACGAAACACATCTCACATCTTTGGCAAAATTAGAGTTAAGTGAGCAGAAAATGAGATGACATATATTATATTAGAGTTAACTGACCAGAAAATGAGGTGACATCAATTATAATCAAATTTTGTAATAATTAATGTAGATGTAAGGTGATGTGTGTGGAAAGAAGTACTCTGATTTGTCATGTATAAGAGCATCTGTTTTAGTGAGTTCAACTGTTTTATTTGTCATACTTCAATTTTCATCCTATCTTTTCCCCACATTTTCACTTTTTGCATGCATGCTGTAAAAGCAAAATATCTAGATAAAGAAATAATTTGGTTCTAGTTTTTTTATCCTGTTGCTATGGATTGAAATTTTCATTTTTCATCATCATCTATGTACACTAAAAAAATTCTCCAAAAGTTCATTTTGTACCAATGGGATTTCGAGAACTTGAATACTGAATATAATGGATTTGCTTTGGTGGGCAATTGGGCATGCACGCACGTTCATTTTTCTTTCTTAGTACGGATGAAATGCTTTTCTGCTGTTTAGTTTTTGAAACACTTATGTTAAAATCAATTTTCCAAACTTAAATAGATTTTTGAATGAAACAATTGTTGAGCAGTATGGAATTGTTTTATGAAATAACATCAAATCAATAAGTGAGAAAAGAATAATCAAACAAACTCATAATTTCAAACAAGTTTAGGAAATTCCTAAATGTTCAAAAGCTATTAATTGTGAATGTATTCATGGTAATTATCTTTAGCTATAAAGTGTAACTTATATTTGGGGTTATTGATATTCGACTAATGGTTGTAACTCTTCTTGATTCAACATTATTAATACATTTTCAATAATGACGTACACAAGGTTACGAGGACTTTTCTTGCTTGTGTGACCTAGATTATGTGCCTTTTTTGGTAATCTCAAATCAAAAGTTATGACCTCTATTTCACTGTTAGTCGGGATAATAGTATAAGGAAGGAGATTGCTATTCTAACCCATTTTATGGTATTTTCACCCACAACTTTTTCACAAAAACATCAAGAAACAATTTTACCATCTCACGTTTCTCTACACCCCTTCCCTTCACCCTTCACCTTAATCACTCTTGCATGACACCTCACCCCCCACCTCTTTCCCCTTTCTCATTCTGCATCACACCATAATCAACAACCAACTTCCCTAGTTTGGTAATTCAGCTATGTGATATTCGTTTGTCTTTGCTTGTGGAGCCAAATGTGTTTTCTTTAATTAAGATCCAATAAAATCTTGATTCCATTTTTTTGGTGGGGAGGGGGAAAAATGGAATCACAATTCCATTATTATTTGATGCATTAACATAACAAAATTGAGATTTCATTGTATGTCTGGGTTGAGACAGGTAACGAAATTACAATTTCATTTCATAAAATATATAACAAAATTGTATATTTGTTAAAAGTACAACATAATTGTATATGAGTTGCAAGATCTTTTTTCTCCCCCTATTCTGCAACAAGATTTGTTTTTTTTTATATATATTTTATACAAAAGGAATTGTCTTTCTGTTAGAAGGGTATTTTGGGAATAAAATAATTCTTAAAAGACATACATAGGGATGGAAATAGCAAAATGGGGCTCGATAAAGAAACAGGAGTTTATCATGGTAGAGTCCAAATGAAAGGAAAGTCAGAATTTGTATGATATAATGATATGTAATAATGTGATCAGGAATGCAAATAAATTAAATTAATCAAAATATTTTAGTTCATTAAATTTACATGTATTATTATACTTATTTAAATATATAAATAAGTTTAGACTTAGGTTTAAATATATTTTTCATCCATGTAATTTAGTAATTTTTTTTACTTTTTCATTACAAAATTTTATTTTTGTCTTAGTTCTTACAAAATGTATTTATTTTATTTTTTGTTCTTAAAATGCTTTAGATAATAGTTTTTTTTATTATTCAAAGTGCTATCTAAGATTCTTTAAGGATGAAAAACTAAACAAATATATTTTACAATGATTAAAACGAAAAAAATATTGCAGGGACAAAAATGAAAAAACATTGACGAAAATGTATTTTTAAACGTTTATGTTTATGTTTTTCAATCAAGTTGTTAGTGTAAAATATCTACTGACTATGTCGTTGACTACAAATTTTCAGAGGCGCCAATGTTCTGTTCCTTAAAACGGATATCCAGCAACAATGTCAGAAATTGATGTATGATCAAATTCTCTCTCTCTGAAGATGTTTATGAAGATTGAAACAACTCCAGGAAGAAGATCACAACACAAACGAACCACAAATTGGACGTGGGGTGTGTGTTATGTGAGAATGGAAAAGAGAGAGTAATAGTATGGGTGTACCTTGTACCTTTGGGGTGAATGGCTATTTATGCTTACTGACCTGCGGAAAAATAAGGAAACTATACCAATTCTTGATCATGATCTTCCAAAAGATGAACAAATATTCTGGATATTCAACGAAGAAATAATCCTCCATATCTTTCTTGATTTTGTAATTATTTAGGACCCAATCTCCCTTGATCTTGCCATAAATAACATGATACCAACGGTATTGAGCTCTTCGGCCTTTGGCCCAATATAAACATCCGTAACAAAAAAAAAAACTTTTTCTAAATTTCAGCTAAACATTCTCAAACAATGTGAAAAAAAAATCTCAAACAACTTTTTTTAAACAAAAAAATTGAAATCAGTGGATCTAAGCTATCCCAAATGTTAAGAGACTGGGTTCGCTGCATTCAAATTTTAAGCAATTTTCAGTCAGCAAATTAGAATTATTAGATAAATATTTAACGACTCAGATCCCAACTGCGTATTTTAAGTTCGATTTGTTGAAATAAAATGAGTCCTAAAGCAACGGTTCCAATTCATTGACTACCTAAATGCATGAAGAAAATCCAAGTACAAGGAATCCAAATCCGTATGAATGGATATATCATGAGATTTTATTTTTAATACTCTGACATACTTCTCTCTTTTTTTTGTCTTTTATTTTTTAATTTCCCTCCATATTTTACAATTCCACTCCTAAGAGCCAGAGAAGTTGGTAGAATGTAAGGCCATTGATTTTATTATCCAACATAATTATGTTGTCATTTTTCTTTTGACTAAAGAAAATGATTGGTTGACCTATATACTTTGATGTTTTTTTATTGCATACATTCATTATGAGAGCTGAAGCTAAGTTCATTGCTGTGATCTATACTAATATCAGGCCTGAGAGAATAAGGCAAAAGCAATGTTTTATTAAACTAAGACATGTATAAAGTACGTGATGGCCAAATGATCTTTAGCAAGCAAAGAATATAATTTAGAGATTCAATGAATTTTACTTGCAATAATAGTCCAAAATAAGTTGAGTAAATTACTAGATATTATTGTTTATTAGAAAAGGATATATATAATTCATGAAATTTAACTATGAACGAAGCCATATTAATGAGGGATTTGCTTTTCTGGTTCAGTTAACGTGTTTGCCCTGTCCCAGTACCAAGAAACGCACAACTCAGCAGATAACATAGATAAAGCAAAATTTGCTGGACTTTTTCTTATGATAAATACCTTGTTGGGACAATGAAACAACACGAAAGTCACTTTTTCTCAATTTTTTAGATAACTCGTGGAAAAGAAAAAGATTTTATTAAAATTCTATACATTCATGACTTTTATTTGAAGTCATGGACCACCATTTTAAATTCTCAATCCTGAAGTCAAAAACGTGCTCACATCAAGTACATTTGGGACAAATTTTGCATTTAAAAATAAAGTATATATATGTCACAATTTTGTTGAAAAGTCGAAATATGCATAATGCATGTAACATGCCAATATTTTCTATGCAGCAACATTTTTCAGACTCCAATAACGTCTTAACCAAATTCATAGTGATTCGAATAAGTTGATATGTGTCATTAACTCTATGCTGCATTGTATGATAATTGATGAATTCGTCATTGTATACATATGATAGGTCACTCTCACGAGCTATTATTTTCTGAAATTACACATGAAGATTGATGAGGACCAAGAATTGCGAGGACTTATGACAAGGGCAAGATTAAAGGAAGCACAAGAAGCATTGGATCATGAAGTGAACTATTTCCTTTCTCAAGCATTGGGTCAACATATCAACCTTGCCTTGAGTCCAAAGACCAACCCGGAAGAAGAGTTTAGATTGCTCCAATTGATTCAAATGAGTGAAGAGTCCAAAGACTAATGAGTGAAGAACCTACATACCTCCAATGTTTTGAACATAACTTGAGTTTTAGATATCAGTTTTAGGCATTCTTTGATGTGTTTGAAAGCTCTAAAGATTTCCTACAAATTGTATTTCTAGTCTCAAGTCCAAATTATGCATCTATGATGATGAAATTGGGACATAAAGTTAAGCATGAATTACATTTTTTTTAGTATAAGGAATATGTAACTAAAGTCCCACATTGGAGAGAAAAAGGAGAGAAACACCACTTGTTAGCTATAAATAGTCATTCATTTGTCTTATGTACTTACCTTTGAATTGAATAAAAACCTTTACACTTTTAAAAGTGTGTGAGAGGAAGTTCCTCTTGGGTTCTTAATTGGACCAAACATTGGTTCTTATCAAAGGTTTCTATAATCTTTGTGGCGAATCCCCACGGGACTTATCACTTTTCATAAGGTGTGGCGTCTTCTTCCATTTCTTGTCTTCCCCACCTTTTTATTTTTATTCTATTTTTCTTAACATCTTGTTCATGTTAAATTCGTTATTTTTGCTCTGCACTTTTCTTCATATTGTCTTTATCTTTATTTCTTTTCGTCAAACACTTGGCGTGCACCTTTTTCTTATGTTTTAACAAGAAGTCTTTTCAAGGACGATCCGTAAAAACAATGAACCCCATATTGGTTCATATCATGTGGTATCTTGAGCCCGGATCCTAGAATTGGCCAATTTCTTGTTTGTATTGTTCTTTAATTCCTGTCTCTTTTTTTTTTCCTTTGTCTTTTGTTTGCGTTCTTTATCATCCTGTTCCTTATCATTCCGTTCTTTATTTCTCGTTCTTTATCATTCTGTTCTTTAAATTCTCGTTCTATATCATTCTGTTCTTTAATTTCTTGTTCTCTATCTCGTTCTCTATCTTTTGCGCAATTTACAGCTTCATGATATTCTGCTCATATTATTGCTGTAACAACGTTATTTTGTGCACCTTATTCTAAACTAAACCATTACTGTTCACAATTGGGCATAAAAAAAATCATTTGTGTTAGTGTAAAAAAAAAATAAAAGGGGTAGCAATTTTCTTTTTTCTAAAAAAAAAAAAAAGAAGAGAAATCTAGAAGTTTCCTTTAAGCTACTTGTAAAAAAAATAAAAAAAACAAAAAAAAAACTCCTTTACACTAATTTATTTGACAATTGTGGAAGTTTATTTGTGGTGCTGTAACGTTATTCCTTCTTTTCTTTGCGCAATTGATTTTTTTTTCCTTCTTTCTTCCTAGTTCCGTATTGTCTTTGTTTGGCCTTTTTATTTTGAGTGTGCCTTTCTTTTGTTACCTTTTCTAGTTTGTCTTTTTAAATTCCTTTCGATTGTTGTCTTTGTGGTTTTCCTTTCCTTCAGCGAATCCAGTGAGAAACTCTTGTGAGGATAGCTACAAATTTTATTAAAAAAAAAACTTTTGATTTTGAAATGTGACTGATCTTGTTAAGAACCTAAAGAGAACTTTGAGCGGTAAAAGGCAAGAGCGTTTACATTAAAATCAAAAGCCATTTTCTGAGTGAAAACACGAGTTGTCATTTCTTGAGTGAAACACGTCAGTAGAGTGGTGAGGTCCTGTTCATATTTTCCTCATACTACTATATGATGGCTAGTGATTCTAATATCCCTCCCACCCCTAGAGCTGATGCAATACAAGCTCGCCTAGATGAATTGACCAATCAATTTGCTCAAATGTTAGAGCACAATCGGTGGATGGAGGAGAGGATGGATAGAAGAGAAAGGCGTAGGTCTAGAACCTCCACTCAAAGGAGTGATAGTGGAGACGAAGAGAGAGAGAGTCCTAGGAGGCATGAGGATAGGCGAAGGAATGAAAGGAGATAGAGAGAAAATAATAGAGAAGAAAGACCTAGGAGGAGAAATGAGAAGGATGAAGGACTTGATGGGGTTAAAATTAAAATACCTAAATTTCAAGGGAGGAATGACCACGAGACTTATTTGGAGTGGGAGATGAAAATAGAGCAAATCTTTGACTGCAATAACTATAGAGAAGATAAAAAGGTGAAGTTGGCAGCCATAGAATTTACAGACTATGCTCTAATTTGGTGGGACCAATTACAAAAGGAGAGAAGGAGAATAGGAGATGAACCGGTGAATACTTGGAGGGAGATGAAAGCAATGATGAGAAAAAGATATGTTCCTCCCCATTACCATAGGGAGCTTCACAATAAGCTCCAAAGACTCACTCAAGGGAGTCTAAGTGTGGATGAATATCATAAGGAGATGGAGGTTGCTATGGTGCGAGTAAATGTTGTTGAAGAATCGGAAGCCGTCATGGCACGCTTCTTACATGGGCTCAATAGAGAGATACAAGATGTTGTGGAGTTACAACATTATGTCGAGCTTGGGGACTTAGTCCATCGATCGATCAAAGTTGAGCAACAACTCAAAAGGAGGTATTCTAACAGAAAACCTTCTTCAAACTTCAAGCATTCCTCTTGGAAAGATAGATAACCCAAAGACGATCCACCCGCATGGGTCAAAGAAGGTAAATTCTCTAAAAACTCTAGTCCTTTGGTTTCTACTAATAATGTTTCTTCTTCTATCACTCAAAAAGCTAGGAACATCAAGTGCTTTAAGTGCTTGGGCAATGGGCACATAGCCTCACAATGCCCCAATAAGCGTGTAATGGTGTTAAGGGACAATGGGCATATTTCTAGTGACTCAAGCCCCGAAAAAACAATTACAAGTGAAGAGGAAGATGATTGTGAAGCTTATGCTCCGGAAGGTGACTTGTTAATGGTAAGGAGGCTCTTGGGAAACCAAATTGTGGTTGATGACCAAAGCCAAAGGGAAAACATCTTCCACACAAGATGTATCATTCAAGGGAAGGTGTGTTCCTTAATCATAGATGGAGGAAGTTGCACCAACGTGGCAAGCACTCGCTTGGTGAACAAACTCAATCTTAGTACCAAATCTCATCCGCGTCCATACAAGCTCCAATGGCTAAGTGAGAATGGTGAGTTGGTTGTTAATCAACAAGTGGTGGTAAGTTTTTGCATTGGTAAGTACAAGGATGATGTTTTGTGTGATGTTGTGCCTATGGAGGCCGGCCATATTTTACTTGGAAGGCCTTGGCAATTTGATAAGCATGCTATTCATGATGGTTTTACTAACAAGTTTTCTTTTTCTCATGATTCTCGAAAAATAACACTTGTACCACTTTCTCCTAAAGAGGTGTGCCAAGATCAAGTTGCTTTGAAAATAAAAAGAGAACAAGAAAAAAAGATTTCTAAAGCTAAACATGAAGAGCATGATAAAA
>PYAF01001320.1:136475-154486 GCA_007407185.1 Glycine tomentella | reverse complement strand
ATTGGGTTTGGCTCCATATGCGAAAAGAAAGGTTTCCTACTCAAAGGAAATCAAAACTTTTGCCTAGAGGAGATGGACCCTTCCAAATCTTGGAGAAAATCAATGACAATGCATACAAAGTTGACCTCCCCGGTGAGTATGGGGTAAGCACCACATTTAATGTCGCTGACCTAAGTCCTTTTGATGTAGGTGATGAAGAGCCAAATTCGAGGACGAATTCTTTCAAAGGAAGGGAGCATGATGAGGACCAAGAATTGCGAGGACCTATGACAAGGGCAAGATCAAAGGAAGCACAAGAAGCATTGGATCATGAAGTGAACTACTTCCTTTCTCAAGCATTGGGTCAACATATCAACTTTGCCTTGAGTCTAAAGACCAGCCCGGAAGAAGAGTTTAGATTGCTCCAATTGATTCAAATGAGTGAAGAGTCCAAAGACTAATGAGTGAAGAACCTACATATCTCAAATGTTTTGAACATAACTTGAGTTTTAGATATCAGTTTTAGGCATTCTTTGATGCGTTTGAAAGCTCTAAAGATTTCCTACAAATTGTATTTCTAGTCTCAAGTCCAAATTATGCATCTATGATGATGAAATTGGAACATAAAGTTAAGCATGAATTACATTTTTTTTAGTATAAGGAATATGTAACTAAAGTCCCACATTAGAGAGAAAAAGGAGAGAAACACCACTTATTAGCTATAAATAGTCATTCATTTGTCTTATGTACTCACCTTTGAATTGAATAAAAACCTTTACACTTTTAAAAGTGTGTGAGAGGAAGTTCCTCTTGGATTCTTAATTGGACCAAACATTGGTTCTTAATTGGACCAAACATTGGTTCTTATCAAAGGTTTCTATAATCTTTGTGACGAATCCCTACGGGACTTATCACTTTTCATAAGGTGTGACGTCTTCTTCCATTTCTTGTCTTCCCCACCTTTTTATTTTTATTCTATTTTCCTTAACATCTTGTTCATGTTAAATTCGTTATTTTTGTTCTGCATTTTTCTTCATATTGTCATTATCTTTATTTCTTTTCGTCAAACACTTGGCGTGCACCTTTTTCTTATGTTTTAACAAGAAGCCTTTTCAAGGACGATCCGTAAAAACAATGAACCCCATATTGATTCATATCAAAGATTTAACCCTTCCACAAATTAATTGCGAATAGATAATGCCCCCTCAACCGAAAGCATCAGTTATGATATCCAAGCCTATGATTGAAAGTAGAAAGTTTACAAAACTCCAAATAGTAGTGCTCCACATTATTCAGATTGTCAGAGCTGGCTCATTATGGATATGAATTAAATGAAATGATAAGCATTGTACAAAGAAACTTCAATGTTTGAGTTACAAAAAAAAGAATTCCATGTTTACGCATAAAGCTAGTGAGCCTTTTATGTCACAACTCACAATTAAACTATGGTAAACAATTAATTAAAAAAGGACCTAAGTATGTAGCCGAAAAATAAAGGTGATACGTGATTAAACACAAATCGATGGCTTGTTTTCATTAAATAAATAATTAGTAATGGGAACTCGTGTTGGCCATAAGGACCACACGTTTTAAAGAAAAAAAAAAAACATTTATGAAAGTATCTATGTTTTCATGCTTGATCTGGTTGGGAGCATAATAATTTTCTCTATGTAAGGAAAAAAATAGACAGCGTATTCCTTTTCATTGATAAAAGTTTTGGGTAAGGATTATCTAACTTTTAGTTCAATTAATACTAATCCAAGTCCTTAAAATATGTGTATCACATCGATGTTTGAGCTTTGAATTATTTTTGCTTTTTTATAAACGATGTTCAATATCCGAAAATCAGTTTTGACCTCAACTAATTTGAATGAAGACGGGTAGACTTATCTTATAAAATAAAAAAATAAAAATAAAAAGCATTCCTCTTTTTCTTTAGTGGTTATCACTGCTAAAAAGTTTTGAATTAGTTTTATCTCAGCAAATATTCTTCTCCAGTGTTAGTGCTAGAAATCAACACTTGACTTTTACATATATGTATATGAATTGAAACATCAATCCATAAAAAAACTAAAGCATTAAATAAAGATAACTATAAAGATCGAATAAATAATCTAAGCTTTTCTTTTCTTTCTGTTAGGCCACTTTGTGCCTTCAATTACTCATATTATATAACTATATAAATTTGAAAAGCAAGTTTTCTTTACTAATGAAAAACTACCTAACTTCAAGGTTATAGCATTGTTGATTAGTTTATAGTGATATTTTATCATAAAGTGACATTATACATAAATAATACTTTTATTTATTTAGCAACCCAAATTCTCCCATGTCATTTTCAGTTCTAACTGCCAGAGTCAGTCCCTCTGCCCCTTCCGGAGGGAATGGAAGGTAGAAAACCAAATGGTCATTTTACTAACTTTGAAGAACCAAACATTTAAAATGGACCGTAGCATTCGATAAAATTGACATTTGCAAGAGAAGAGAGACAAGAGAGACCCCACGGCCCACGGAGTTGAATGAAGTTTGCCTTTTGAGCAACCACAAGTCATCTAAGGAGGCTAACTTCATTAGCCACATCATTACAAGAGTCTTCGTTATAGCTTTCCCAATGCAGTAGTCCCCTCTCACATTATAATTATAACCATATATTATAGAATAAATTACACACACATATATATATATATGAGATTTTGTGAAATTATATGGATATTTTCTATTTTTTTAATCTTATATTAACCTCCTTTGTATAGGTGTTACTGTAATATATAAGAGATGTTTTTAAATATGAACGAAGTGTTAGTGTAACATATGAGGGGTCTCGGTGTAATATTTTCAATAGAAGTGTTAACACATTCCTCCTAATACACACTTTTTTATTAGCTGAAACTTATTGAAAACTAAAATAATGAGAGTCATTAAATGAGAGGTAATATATGATTTTCAATAAATTTCAACCAATAACAATAATGTGTTGTTAGCATTTCTCATGTTTTCAAACATAGAAGAGTGGTGATATCTGTAATTTGAAAAAAGCTATGTGCTAAAGTATAATTTGCTCTATAATATATATACACACATATGGTGCTCAGTGGCAAAGCACATTGATACCAAGCAACGAATTTTGAGGCACGCACACCCCACCCGAAAGGACAAAGAATCTCACTTGGGGAATCATCAACTTACAAAATTTAATATCATAGGGTTGGATGTCACTGAGATTTCGTCTCCTTACATTCACTATTCTCTCTACCTTTGGATAACCAGACCTTCCTGTTTCTTCATGCAACATAAATCACACGGTGTCGCATGCATGCTTTATGAAAAAGGTTAGTTTCTTGAAGTGGCCTAACTTTTAGTATTGGTATGAGTATGCTTGAAACATATTCTTGAGTGCACTTTATGCATGCTTTTTTTTCTTTCTTTTTCATTTATATATTTAAAATATATCTACTGTTCAGTATTATTTCTTTCCTATTGAGCCAATAAATGATATATAGTTACTGAAAATAAGTTTATATTATGAATGGCATTGTTGGTCCTTATTGGGGGTAGGTTTCTTTTATGTTGACAAATGAATAGTTATAGAACAGCTAGGTGAGCAAATTAAAAAATAGACTGGAGATGACTAGAGAGTCTTAATTATTTATTAAGACATACGAAATATGTATATTAAATCCTCTAAATTTGACTCTTGGCTTCCCCCCTCTTTCTTCTATAAAATATAGGATGTGCTTGAGGACTAGAAATGTTGTCTGAAGAATTTGGTTTGGACGATGTCATAAATCTTCATGGCAAAGAGGAAGAGCTGGTTTGGATGGGTGAAACGGCTATTCACTTCTGAGTCAAAGGACAACAAAGTAAGGGTCCAAGGATGCATGCTTTTGTATTTTACCAACTTAGCAATCAATCATCTAACAATTGTAAAGTACTCATTTTTGGTTGACATTTTCCTTTGTGTAATCACAGAAGCCAAACAGATGGGGTTGGAGTTTTGGAAGGATTAAGCAGAAACAGTATCCTACAATTACTGCTCCAAATAGGACACTGATTGAAGCAAGTGAAGAGCAGAGAAAGCATGCTTTAACCGTCGCTATTGCAACTGCAGCAGCTGCTGAGGCTGCAATTGCTGCTGCACATGCTGCTGCTGAGGTTGTCAAGCTCACTGGCACTTCTCGCTCTTACTCGTATCTTTCCAAGGGAGACAAAACTTTAGCTGCCATCAAGATTCAAAGTGCATACCGTGCACATCTTGTGAGCTTCCTCAAAACCTGTTTCTTCATCGTGTGTTAAAGCACTAAATATTCAATATGTTTGAAATTTTAACTTGTAGTTTGCAAGAAATTTGCATAGACAAAATAAACAAACAAGGGACAGTAATTATGAGTAAACACATCCCGAAATTGGATAAAATGTTCGTTTTGTATTCCTTTTAGTAACATAATTGTCTATTTAGGCAGGAAGAGGAGATGGATGAAGTGAATGAAAAAGGGTAATTGTGTCTTGTGTCTAGTGATTAGAATTAGTTTGTCTTTTGCTTCCATATTCATTGCTAGCTTTGTAGTGAATTCTATTGAAGATTGGTTTTATAACTTTCGAAATTTGCAACTAAAAATCCTGATAAATCATATAAAGAGATGTTGTAATGTTGATTTTTTGATTGGTCCTCATTTGTATTTATTTTTTTCCACTGAGAATTTGTGTTTTGAGTTTCAGTTTTGATCAATTTGATTCTCGAATCTCAAATGTATTCATTCAAATCAATCTAATCTATGTGGACTCACCAAAGATTTAAGAGCATATTCATTTAAACAATTCTAAACTCATTTAGAACTTAAACTTGAAACTGGGAACTTAACAGGCTAGGAAAGCATTAAGAGCATTGAAAGGAGTTATAAGACTTCAAGCCATAATTCGTGGTCAAGCTGTGAGACGTCAAGTGTCAAACAACACTTTGCAGAATTTTCCCTCCAATGTAAGAAATCAGGTGGGAATTCAGGAAAGAAGCAGCCATAATACAGCTGAACAGATCCAGCAAAGTCCAATGCAGAAGAAAAAGTTAGAAGAGAAGGAACTGAAGGTTGGTATATAACATTCAAACAGAAGAGAAATTATAATTATAAGAAACATAACCAAAAAGAATGAGGAAATGGTTCATGAAATTAATGAAACATTGTTTTCAATTGCTTACTTCTGTGTTAGTGGTTCAATTGCAATTTTAGTAGATGTCCTCATTCCCTCCCCCAAATTTGAGGATTTCCTTCCAATTCATTTGACTTGGTGCAAATGTTAGTTAGGTTGAATTTTTTTTTTTTTTTAACTTTCGATATCATAAGCCAATAAATAAAGTCTCCATTGAGTTTGAACAATTCCCTTGTCTAATCCACTTAAGAATTTTGGTGCAGTCTGAATGCCATAGTCAAAGAACATGGGATTGTAGCTTGCTCTCAAGAGAAGACATTGAAGCTATATGGTTCAGAAAACAAGAGGCCATGGTCAAAAGAGAGCGCATGAAACAGTACTCTTCTTCACAAAGGGTAACACTAACCTCAGTTTGATTTGATAGCATTTGTCAACATTTATACACATTAGAAAAATGGGGGGAGAGAGAGAGAGAGAGAGAGAGAAGAAACAAATTAAACAGAAGATAAAAAAAGGTCAAGTTATTTGAAAAATGAACCTACCTTTTCAAACATTGCTACTAGCCACTAAAACTTAGTATTCTTTTTCCCCTGAATTAAACTGTCTATTTTTTTCTTATTTTTTCCAAGGACAGTATTATAATGCACGAATTTAATAATAGTCATGCATTTATCTTTTTAGGAGACAAAAAATACCAAAATGGTGGAAGAATCTGTACACAACAAGGACTTCGGAAGAGAGAGCTGCCACACACTTGGAGAGTGGCTACATCAAGAAACATGTGATTGGGATTTGGTTTATAAACCAACTCTTCCTTCAAACTTGATAACAACAAAAAAAGAATTTCAAGAAGGGTTGAGTCCACAAATTTCAATCCCAAGGAAATCATTTTCTCTTGTAAAAAGAAGTTTAAATGGCGATGAGAGTTCCATGTCAAATTCTCTAGTTTTTCCTACATACATGGCTGTTACTGAATCCAGCAAAGCAAAGATGAGGTCTATTAGCACACCAAAGCAAAGAACAGGAATTCTGGACATATGCTCCAATCAGAATGAGCCTCACAAGGAAGGCATTTTCTTTGGCTCTTCTTATTATGGTGCAACTAGTAGCACCAATGAAAACAATGTAAGTTATCAACAAAGATGCTAGAGTGCAAATATGTTTTGTTATCATTATAAGATGTGCAATCAGGTTCAAGGCATGATTTGCTGAAGTCATCAGAAGTATGGAGGGGAAAACTAAGTTTATTTCCTGTTTGATCCTTCACATCTTACAAATCTTCACATACATGTAAGAAGTGAATTTGTCTGACCCTTATCTATATTTTTTTTTTTTTTTTTGAAGAAAATTTTCTTCCTTGTTTTGGAGATGAGAAAATGTTACTTTTTACAATTGGGAACATAATATATATCTAAAACGTTATACATCTTTGTCTATTGTATTTTTCATTTATCTATCTAAAACGTTATACACATCTGTCCACCTTCTTAGACTTTGAACCCCAAATAATCTATAAATGCATGTGTGCGTGCCCACACATTTTAGAAAACTAAACATCAATTTATCTATTTATAATATATAAATTCTGAAAAGTACGTTATTTGATTGGCATATCAGCATCATAAAATTTTCTTCAATAGTCACATCATATACTATGTTGATTTGTTATCTTCTATTGATTTATGATAGAAACTGGATCTGATTATAAACAGAAATCATCTTTATTGAGCAAGGTATGTGAGTGTTGTAAATTCCCTGATACTGAGTTCAATTTCTACAGCTAAAAAAGAAAAATACAAATAGTGAATGCCTCTAATGTTCTCCAATGCTCTATGTTCTGCAACACAAACGGTATGGACAAGGGGATGGGTGCATTGGAACTTATTTTTGTAAACTAATTCAAAAGCAAGTTGAGAATTTCTAGCTTACTTGTCTGCATTGACAAAGGTAAACGAGAAGGGTGTTGTATTTTCAGTTAGTTCATCTTCATGGAGCAAGTTAGAACTTCCAACCACTTTCTTTCCACAAGTACGTTGTGGTGAGAAGTAATGTTAATTGACCTTCAGAATAGCATGGACCAGGGATTATTTGTTTGCCAAAAATCTTTTGTAAGTTACTCCTAATGTTTGCAGCAATAATCTCATGATTGATGGATTATGCAAGATTAATAGGGTGGGCAAGGGCAGGAATATTCTTTAAAGAAATGCTACAAACAAATATGATTGATCATACAGTGACGTACAATTCTCGTATTGATGCTTTGTGCAAATAAGGGAGAATCTCTTATTGATGAGATGCACCATAGAAGCAAACCAGCTAATGTAACCACTTGCACGTCCTTATTAGACACTTCATATTGATAAGGAAATTGCATGGCAAAAGAATCCAAATAATACAATTTTAATAACTGTTTGCAAACTAATTACCAATTTGGGACTGTTTGCAAACTAATTATCAATTTGGGGCAGTAGGTCACGTCCAAAATTGGACATGACCAATCACGCCCAAATT
The DNA here is from genome assembly GCA_007407185.1 of Glycine tomentella. Taxonomy (NCBI): domain Eukaryota; kingdom Viridiplantae; phylum Streptophyta; class Magnoliopsida; order Fabales; family Fabaceae; genus Glycine; species Glycine tomentella. The sequence goes on along the minus strand of PYAF01001320.1, from coordinate 146,854 downwards.
CAGGCGTGATTGGTTGCGTCCAGTTTTGGGCGTAACTAAATCCGTCTCTAAATCCTTCGCTAGATCGATCGCTAACAGATTTTGTGACGGAATATTTAGTTTTTTATTTTTATTTTTTTTGTTTGCGACCAAAATATCCCGTCGCAAAAACTGTTAGCGACTGAAATAAAGATCAAAATTTGCGTGTTTTAATTTTTGACGTAAAATATCATTTAATATTATCTATTGTTATTTTTATTTAATTTGAAAGTATTTTTAGACTGATCTTCATCATAGATATGATCTTTTTTTACTTTTTTTTAATATTATTTTATTTAGTATATTTTTTTTAATTTTATATGATTTTATTTAATATATTCTGGATTTTTGGTATATATAATTTTTAATATATTATTTTATTTAATATAATTTCTAAATTTTTATATGATTTTGTTTAATATTTTTTGGATTTTGTATATATAACTAATTTTTAATATAACATTTTATTTAATAAAATTTTTCAATTTCATTTTGAAATTTGAAAAAATTGAAAATTTTTATTTTTTCATACTTCTCATTTTTTCCAAATTTTTGTAAATAATTTTTTAATATAAAAAGTATTTTAAATAGAATATTATATTTTGATACTTCTCATTTTTTATATCGAAACTACCCCATTAAACACATTATTCTCATCTCTCTCATCATCTCTTTCATCCTCTCATAACCACATAGTGACACGTGTCATGCACAGATGGAGCGATGTGTATATAAATTTCGGACGGTCATAACTTTTGACTGGAATGTCCGATTGAGGCGTAGTTTGTGTCAAAACGCTCGAAATTCAGAGGAGAAACCCTAAGCAAATTGCTCTTACTCACACAATTGATCATTCACCATGAAAGATGAACGATCCTTTCTAATTCCCTTTCTCGCTTGGATGTATATGTTTTGACCACACTAATTTTATACAATTGAGTCACCGATTGACAGAAAGCCTGAGTTTCAGTGTAGTTTCGATGACGAGTTAGTCGACTACGTGCTTTTGACTAGAACAAAAAGAGAAAAGGGAAATTGTCTTCTACTTTTTTTGAAAGAGAATTATCAAATTATGAGAGGATGAAAGAGTTGATAAGAGGAATGAGAATAATGTATTTAATGGGGGTAGTCTCGATATAAAAAATGAGAAGTATCAAAATATAATATTATATTTAAAATGCTTTCTATATTAAAAAATTACTTACAAAAATTCAGAAAAAATGAAAAGTATCAAAAAATAAAAATTTTCAATTTTTTGAAATTCCAAAATAAAATTGAAAAATTTTATTAAATAAAATATTATATTAAAAATTAGTTATACATACAAAATCCAAAAAATATTAAACAAAATCATATAAAAATTTAGAAATTACATTAAATAAAATAATATATTAAAAATTATATATACCAAAAATCCAGAATATATTAAATAAAATCATATAAAATTAAAAAAATATACTAAATAAAACAATATTAAAAAAAGTAAAAAAGATCATATATATGATGAAGATCAGTCTAAAAATACTTTCAAATTAAATAAAAATAACAATAAATAATATTAAATGATATTTTACGTCAAAAATTAAAACACGCCAATTTTGATCTTTATTTCAGCCGCTAACAGTTTTTGCGACGGGATATTTTGGTCGCAAACAAAAAAAATAAAAATAAAAAATTAAATATTTCGTCGCAAAATCTGTTAGCGACCGATTTAGCAACAGATTTAGAGACAGATTTAGTCACGCCCAAAATTGGGCGTGACCAGTCACGTCCAATTTTGGGCGTGACCTACTGCCCTAGATTGATAATTAGTTTGCAAACATCCCCAAATTGGTAATTTTTTATTAAAATTATATTATTTGGGTTCTTTTGCCGAAATAGCATTATTCCAGAAATTAAAAGGCCTAGGAATTCAACCAGGTATGTACACTATGTGGGAAATTGCTTATTTTGATGGTCAAATAAGAACTCAAGGCCAAATGATCCTATGCAACTCTGTGATGGTTATAGAGGCTTGTGCAGTTTTTGAGTCATAATGTTCAGTTGTTGGAGAATGTCGTTGAGTCAATTTCGCTTGTCATTAAGCATTACTTGTCATCAGTTTCATGACTCCCAAACCTTAATTGATGTTACTTGTACAAAGTTCGAGGGGTTTACAACATTGAAATGAGACTGAAGCAATTAATGATTGTGACCAGTCACCAACATAGATAGTATAATAAATTACTAATACCTCACCAATGCCCTCATTAAAATATGAATGGGATATAAACATTGATCCTCGGTTCTTCCAGTGAGGTCTTTCCATACAGTTTAGATGCCTAATTCTTTTGATATCAACATGTAATGGTAATGTTAGAGTGGTTGCATGAGATTCTCAAGTCAAATTAACTAAAGCATCCAAAAAGTTGTTATGAGATAATTTTTTTGGCTCTAAACTAGTTATGTACATTATCTCATCTTCATTATTCCCTTTTCCATCCAAGATATTGTTAATCTGATGTCATTAGATAACACTGTTATTCACATAATTTCAGCATCAATATTGTTAGCCTCCCCTATGTATATAGCCAATGCTACTCACTTTAGTCATCCATAATTATTGGCTTCACTGCATCACCCCTTTACTTAGCTCTGATTATTTAAACAAATTGTTTCAATTTTGGGTGTCTGAAGCAAGTCAGTGTGTAATATGCTTCAATTGTGATAATTTTTTCTTGTCTTTTTTATTTCCATTTTTGGCACTCTTAATAACTGAAAACGAGATCCTGTTACTTCACATATGGAACAAGATATTCTGCTAGCTTTTACAATATGATTTTCCTATACATCTATTGTTGTTGCATGCTTATGTTGGATTTGTTTTTTCCCAAATTCCTATACAGAATCATAGCCTTCATTGGCAAGAAAACTGAAGTGACAAAATTACCCAAGAAGGGAGGTTGAATTGGGGTTTTAAAACGTGTTATGCTTCCTTTGAAAACAAAATGTTTTTTACGTTAGTTCATAATGAAGAATGAACAACTGTTCTGAGCTCAGAATAGAAATTCAAGTTGCTTAGAATGAAAATGCAACCAATTCTAGAAATAGGTTCTTTTACCGTTTAAAGCTTTTGTTTCAAAGATAGTTGTTTACATAAAACCTTTTGATGAAAACAAGTTTAGTTTAAGTGTTAGTTGTAAATGTTAGAGATAGTGGGAGCAACATGAAGATAAAAGCTTTGAAGTTTGAAGAGTTTTTTCTTTTTACATGTCCAACTCATTAAGTGGCATTTGTATTGAATGTTGCATCTTAGTCTTAATCTATCCATATGTACATCATGCATCATCATGTATAGATAGGAAGATTGTTTCTAAGGTTAGAAACTTCTTCAGTGCATAAACTCTCTGTTTTAATCGATTACCAAGTCTTTTGAGAGATCCCCATTCTAGTTTAATCGATTACCAGTTATATGTAATCGACTATACAATTCTGTTGAGATCATGTCTAGTTTTTATGAGTCTCTTCTTTAATCGATTACCAGGTAATCGTAATCAATTACATCATTCGTGAAAGTGTTCCCAGGAGTTATCAAGATCACTTGAATCGATTAAATCAAGAATATAATCGATTACATTGTTCTTGAAAGCTTTCCAGGTTTTGGGAAAAACACTTTAATCGATTAAAATGGGAATCTAATTGATTACTTCTTCAAGATAATCAATTTCATTGGCAATTTAATCAATTACAAGAAATTATAATTGTTTTCTCTATAAATAGCCACCTTGTGTTCTCACTTTGAAGCACTCTGAACAACGAAAAAGAATGGGCTTTATGACTCACACACTCTAGTCTTCATTTATAAAGTGTTCATGGTTAAAGTGAGTTGTTAGCATATTGTGATATCAAGAAGAGATCAATTCAATCAAGTTTTGTTCTTGCATTTGAATGACTAGGTTGTTTCTCTTTTTGACTCAGTTTTCATGTGTTTTTACATATTGTTGTAGCATATGCATGAGTTTTTGAAAGCATGCTAGAATAGGGTTTTCTAGTTTGAGCTAAGGGTAGGTGTCGCTTAGGCTTACATTTACAAAGGACCCTAGGGTTGGGTGTCTTAGTCTCTTTTTTTGGATAAGAACTGAGATTGATTGTGATTGATTGTAAGAACTCTAAGTGCATAGTGAAAATCTAATTCAGGTTGAATTAGATAACTGGAGTATCTTTTCTAGAAATAGAGAATAAACCAATATAAATCTTGTTGTTCATCTTCTCTTGAATTTTATCTCTCTCTCGCATTCTTTATCAATTTGTTGAGTTTAAAGATTTTTTTAATAAAATCTTTAACAAAAAGATATTGTGTACGGGTGGATTAATTAGATATTGGTTTTAAAAAAAAAGTTAAAGCAAAAGTTTTTGAAAACTCTATTTTGAATTTTGAAATTTGTTTTAAAAACCAATTCACCCCCTCTTGGTTTACGAGTTTCATCATCATTTTCAATTGGTATCAGAGCTACATCTTGAAAGTTGCTCAAGATCACATTTTTCCTACAATAGGCTTTAAATAAATCACCTTCAAAGAGGGTGTTTCTCTCAATCGACACCATTGTTTGAGGGGGAGAATTTTTCATTTTGGCAAAAGAGAATGGAAATCTTTATTCAGTCAATTGATCCCGGTGCATGGAATGCTATTGTTAAATTGTCATTTATACTGATTAAAGAAGTCAATGGTGAATTGGTTCCTTAAGAATGGGATGAGATGAAAGATGACGAGAAAAGAAAAATCATAAAGCTAAAAGCATTTTAACTTCTGGTTTATCTTCTGATGAATTTTTTCGTACTACAAGATGCAAAAGTGAAAAGGATATATGGAAAATGCTTGAAGTCACTTATGAAGGCACTGCGGATGTAAGAATAGCAAGAAAGCACATTGTTGAATCTGAATATGAAGCTTTTCGAATGAAGAATGGTGAAACCATTTCAGAACTTCAAACAAGATTCACCCATATAGTGAATCACATGCTTGGTCTCGAGAAAACGTTTGAAGATGATGAGCTAAACATCAAGATCCTCAACTATCTTGCAAGAACTTGGGAACTAAAGATCACAACGATCAAGGAATTCAAGGACTTGGCATCAATGTCAATGGAAGCTCTCTTCAGAAAATTGCTTGCGTATGAATATAAGTTGATTCACCAATCTCTTGTAAAAGATACATAAAAGAAAATAAAAGGGATTGCACTCAAAGTTAGTTCCACAATGGAAGATCACTAAGAAAGCTCTAGTGATTATGAAGATGTAGATAATTTGAGCTTGATGGTGAAGAAGTTTGGGAAATTTCTCAAAAGGTTCAAAGACAGAAAATTCTCTAAATTTTAAAAGAAGGTGGAAAGCAACAACAACACCTTCACATGTTTCAAATGCAGGAAGCAATGACACATCAAATTAGATTTTCCTATTTACCTTAAAAAACAACTTGTTGAAAAGAAAGGAAAAAAGGATAGAAAACAGAAAAAGGTCTACATAGCTTGGAAATACAATGTGTTCACATCCTCCGATTCTTCTAGTGAAGAAGAAGTTGCAAATGTGTTCTTGATGGTTGATTCAAAGGATGACTCCTCAACCATTGAAGAAACTGAGGTAAATTTTGAATTTGAAAAATTTTTGGAAGCGTTACATGAAATACATGAAGAAGCACAAATGCTTATTATTTCGAACAATAAGTTGAGAAGCGATCTAAAATGGCATATCACTAAATTGGTTTCAACACAAAGTGAGCTTGATAAATTGAAGCATGAAAATGAAAAACTTGTTTCAACTTATAAAGCCATTAGTTGTGTTTATGCTTCTACTTCTCTTAATATGGATGATTACAAATCTTTGCAAAATGAGTTTGAAAACTTTAAAAAGGATCACTATGAAGAACGTATGAAGTTGTAAACTGAGTTTTCCTATCTTAATGATCTTTTTAGAAAATGAATAAAGGAAAGAGTGATCTTAGTCACTTACTCAGTGTGCAAAAGCATACTACAAATAAAACTGGTTTGGAGTATAACAAGCAAATTGACTTTTCCAAGAAAACTAAGTTTGCATCCTCCAAAAAGGTGAACCCAAAAAAAAGTCTCAAAAAAGAGAGAGAAAAAAAAAGTAGTGCATCCTAAGCCTAATGCAAAGACTTGTCATTACTTCATGAAAAAAGGACACCCATCCTATAAGTGCTATGTTAGGAGATTTGACATTCCTAGATATAAATGTGTTTGGATTCCTAAAGATTTAACTGTTAAAATTAACCCCATTGGACCCAACCTTAATTGGGTATCACCTCTGTCTAATTGATTTTGTCTTGTAGGTTTGCCTAAAAGCAAGAGACTTACTATGGTACTTGGATAGTGGCTGATTTAGGCACATGATGGGTGACAAGTCCAAACTTACTGACCTTGTGTTAAAACTAATAAGAACTTACAGTAAAAAAAATGAAAAAAGATTGATTTGAATTTAATTCACATTAGGTTAAACCAAAAGATTTTTTTTTGTGAAAAATGAGATGGAGGCATTAGTGTCTCATGAAAAAGGAGTTTAAACCAAAAGTTTGAAATTTAAATCTAAGTCGGTAGTTTTTAAAAGAAAAAAAAAACATGTTGATGAAGCAAAATTAATAGAAAAATTATATGGTTATAATTTAAGTGTTCATAAAAATTATTATCAATTAAAAGAAAAAAGAAACACACTAAATAAACTTGATATGGACATTTTTTAAAACCTAAGTCTAAGTCAATATTTAAAATGGATCAATTGTTTTTTTTTGTACATCTTAAATTCTTATCCCTTTCATTACTTGGGCCATTTCAAAGGAAAATTCAATAAGGCAATAAGCATGTTGTTTTCTTTTAAAAGTTCTAATTAAGGCCAACTGAAACCTTTTTCTTATTTACTCACCAAAAATATATTTCCAAAACTACCCAAATCTCCTTTTATATATACTAGATTGTGAAAAGATTCCACTTCCTTTTTCTTAAGATACGTTTCTTGCTTTTAAATTTCAATTCTCATTGAATTTACTACTAGAAAATAGGCTTTTAACATAGATTTTTTTGGACTTTCAAAATCGATTTTAAACCAATGTTGAAACCACTGACATTAAAAGTATCAACGTTAACATCGGTTTTTAAAAATCGATGTTAATATACACTATATAACATCGATTTTTTAGAAAACCAATGTCACATAATAAGAAATAAACGAAAAAAAGGCAAAATATGTAAAATCAACATCGGTTTACAACATCGATTTTACTCAAAACTGATATTGCTTTATGCACACAACATCGATTTTTAGAAAAACTGGTGTTAACGTTGCATAACAACATCGATTTTTAGAAATATCGATTTTGAATTATGAATAACAACATCGATTTTTGTAGAAACCGATGTTGTTATGCAACACAACATCAATTTTTAGAAAAATCGATGTTTTTATGCATAATTCAACATCTATTTTTCTAAAAACCAATGTTGTTATGCAACGTTAACATCAATTTTTCAAAAACCGATGTTGATTTATACATCACAACACCGATGTTTATTTTTGTAATTTTTTAATATACTGTCTATTTTTTTAATATTATTCAAACCTACAAATTAAAAAACAAAGTAATCCAAGCAAAACAGTACAATTTTTGCATTTATGATTGAATAATTACTGTGAATTATAAGAAATAGTCAAAGAAAATAATAATATCAATACATAAAATCATTTATTATAACCGATTCTAATTAAACTATTTATACAATTGTAAAATCTCTTAAACAACTAGTGTGTCATTTTTAACTCTAAGATAAAATTTTGCTCACTGATTGTGAATTGCCTTTAATCTCTCTGGTTCCAATGGTCTTGGATCAGTAAAATATTTTATGATATAATAAAACATAACTTAATCATTATAAATAAAAACAAGTATTACAAATGAAATTATTTTGAAGTAAACAATTATCAGCTCCTAATTATCCCTGGAACATCCTAGTACTATCGTTGATATCCAATGCATCACATAATAGCCACACTCAGTACTTCCTCTTTGCTTATTACACTAAATTCAATGAGAAATTCAAAGTTAATCGGAAATTAATGTACATAGTAATAAATGTAATTTTTAAGACATCATCCATTGTTTAAATGACTTATTTTAACTACAACTCATTTAGCAGTAGTCTTGAATTTACTTCCTTGAATATCATTAAATCCCTTTAAAGGACTGAATAAAAGAAACATGCATGCATATTGTACAACTAAAAATATTGTGTCTTACAAATAATAAAGTAAATTTCTAACAAATTACAACTAACATGTTAATAATTCCTTTCAAGTACTTATCGGGCTTATTGTGTAAGGAACAGAACCAGACGACTTAATTGTCCTTAGGACATATAACGACCAGTTTCCAAAGTACATTGCAATTGAGAACATTAAGTTATTATAGTGCATACATTATTTAAATTGATTTGTATAGTTTTACTTACGCATTCAAGTAGGCTCCTAGGTAAATATGTTTGTGTGAATTCTGCATCCATTTCTGAATATAATCTTCAGATTCAAATTGTGATTGCCCAGATCTTTGTATGGACTATGGCTCAAGAAATCAATACATAGAGGCATTATCCGATTGCAGACTTAAGTCATTCATATGCCTATTGTTGATAAAAAAAAAAGTAAATTATGCATCAATTTAAAACAATTAGTTATGTAGTGGACTGTAATGTAAAGTGACTTACAAAATCCAGAGTTGTAAAACTTAGATGTTGAGACATTGACAACTGTGTATTATTTCAGAAAGATCTTCATGCTTTATGTATAAGGAAACGTCCTCATTATACACCACAAACACAGTTGGGGAGGATTGTCATCAACATACAACTCACGCCTGTCTGATGCACCCGTGTATAGGTCGTGCCCCGAGGGATCGATAGAGCTTCCCTATATGTTGATACTGTAACGACATGCCTCGTCACTACGATATCACTACTCTAAACGTATAATTTTCAGTTTTTAAATGAAAACTCTATTAATTTGATTATAAAAATGAAGGTAAATTTATCACGATAATACACTCATAAAAATGCACAAATATGTAAATAAATACATATATATATATATATATATATATTAAACCATTACATAACATTCACATATCAGAACATAATTCAGTTTTTACATATATCTAAGATTGAGATTACATGCTCGATCAAAGAGAAACAAGAAACCAACTAAGAAAGAGTTGATAACAAAACACAACTCTCCCAAAATAAATTCCAATGTTATCACGTCGGCTTAGCGACTCCAACAAAAAGATTTCCCTCCAACATCACCTACTACTACTCATCTGCTCCCAAGAACACAGGTTCGCGAACATCATAGGTACCAATCACACAATATAAAATTGGAAGGGTGAGTTTATTATACAAGATCAACAAGCACCAAATGACAATGATTAGCAAGAAAATAATAATAATAACTACAATCATTCTCATTCTCAGTAATCAATCAGTTCAACATACACTCAACAAACTAGTCATCAACTTTTTCATAATTCAAATCAATTATGCTCAGAATGATGCATGCACCTAACTCAACTCTCAAATGCAATGTGGTACCATTTGTTAAGAAATAGCCGAAGCATGCTCACATGACACTCTCACTTAGGAAAATGATGTAGTAGCTCATCGAGGTCACCTTGTCATGCACATGCAACTCCCCTCCATGGGGATCAACCTGAGTCACAAGGGAGTTCCAAACCGAGTGATATGCCCCCAAGTACCCGTATTTTTATCTTCATGAAAAACCACAGGTACTTACTGCTACCATTTATACTATTTCCATGCAATTATGAAGTATGAAACATGGACACCATCAATGCACTGACCGTGGATAGTTAAAAATTCTAAGCAATCCCTATCCCTCTCCAGGGATGCTTAAAATTCTTAAACTAATCATCTTCCCTCTCAGGGATATCCAACAAGTCAACACCCCTATGTAAATACATAGCATACATCCATCAAAAAAACATCATCTATCATCATCAACATCAACATCATTTCATATCAATGTCATCATCAACATCAACATCATCTCATATTAATATAATCATCAACATAATTTCATTTCAATATCATCAACATCACAAGGAATCGCATGTGGAAAATAAGGAACACTTACAATTAACCAAGAGGGGGGGTGAATTGGTTTATCTTGGAGAATTAAAATTTTCTTTGTACAAAAACAGAGTTTCAAAATCAGAGTTATAAATTTGCCTTTCAAAATGACTGTCTTTAAACAATAACAATCCAAGAATGATTATGCTGATAGGTTCAGTTCAGAGTTCACACACAATT
>PYAF01001320.1:98631-136375 GCA_007407185.1 Glycine tomentella | reverse complement strand
ATGTTGTTTTCTCAAAAACTTGGCTTTTCTAAGGTTCCAAATCAAAATGCTTTGATCTATGATTGATGCAATGCATAAGCCATGTGATTTTTAATGCAAATGAGATGCAATCAATGCTTGGATCACCATGATGCACTTCATTCCTTTACATTTAATCACAAAGGTCTTCAATGCTTTGAGTCATGTTGAAGGTTTTGTTAAATCTATCTTGAATGCATGTTGAAAGCCAAAACCTTGATCCTTGCATCACTTGATTCATTAAGCTCCCCCTCAATCTAACATCGCATTCCACACACACACACACACACACACACACACACATATATATATAACACATGCCATGGATTCACATTCCTCAGGTCTTCAGACAACACAAATCTCATACATTCACAATCCATAATAACACGAGACTGATATTTTAGGAAAATTCTAAATTAAAGATGAGGACTATAATATACAAAACAAACTCATGCTCATTATTTAAAATTTAATAAAGAAGTAAATAGGAGAACAGATTATAAAATTTTGGGAAGAGTCTCCTCTGTAATTAAGACTTTTCCAAAAAAACAAATTCAATCATTACAACAACAACATCATTCACAATTTCATTCATCAATAATAAATAGGTCGCATCCCATTAGTTTAAAACACAATTTTTCTTGAAAACCAGCACACAGCAGGGACAGACATACATCTCATAATTGGGTTCCTTGACCCCAACTATGATATCAAAAGTTGTAAACAAACAATAAACTCCCCTAACCTATCTATATCCCTCTGTTAACTCCTTGTAGCATCATTTTGAGATCTCTCAAGTTCATGTCCTTTAGTCCAAACACAGTTCTATATACCGGTAGTCGTGGGTGGTGGAAGAGAAGGGTTAGGGCTTTGGGTGAGGGTGAAGGTTTAGATATAGAAGGGGCTGAAAAACATGTTTTTTGGTTCTGATGGACATATTTATAGACTGCAGATCTTGTTTAATGAGCTCATCTCGCTCAGCGCAATTTTCTCTCTGCCTGGAATTGCACTAAGCACGTTGGTCGTGCTAAGAGGGACATCAAAAGTTGTTGTTTTGTAAATCCGAACGGTCAACCCGTGCATAGGTGTGTTGTAAATGTACAGTCAACATTAGACGGAAATCCAACGGTTAACCAGTCCAATATCATAGCTTTACAAAAACATATTTTGGGTAAAACTTGAAATCACACATTTCAAATGTAGATCAAACAAACTTCACATAACCTAACATCCACACCAAGCAGTTGCAAAGGGATAATTTACACAACATTTCAACTAATCTAAACAAATCAAATATTCAAATAACATAAGAAATACATCAAACATATATTTTCAGTTATCGAAATTTCAGGGTGTTACAACTCTCCCACCCTTTTTGTAATTTTGTCCCCAAAATTTACCTAACTCAAATAAGGCTGGATAGGCTTCTCGCATTTGACTCTCTAGTTACCACATTGCATCCTCTGGTGATGTACCTCCCCAGATCACCTTGACCAACGAAAAAATTTTCCCTCTTAAGTGCTTTGTTCCTCGATCCTCGATCCTCAAAGGAAATGTTTCATATGTTAAGTTTTTCTTTACTTGAACGTCATCTAATTCAACCACATGAGAAGGATCATGGATATATTTATGAAGTTGAGACACATGAAAGACATTGTGGAGGTTAGAAAGGACGAGGGTAATGCAATTTGATATGCCATAGGGTCTACTCTTTTGAGAATTTCGAAGGGACCAATAAAATGAGGTGTGAGTTTTCGGGATTTCAAGGCTCGACCAACCCCATTCCATGGAGTGACTCTCAAGAATACATGATCACCAACCTCAAAATCCAAATCTTTCCTTCTTTTGTCCTGATTACTCTTATGCCTACACTAAGCAGTCTTCATCCTCTCTTGGATCAACTTGACCTTCTCAATGGTTTGTTGTACCACTTCAGGTCCTAAGGTAAGGTTCTCTCTGGGTTCTAACCAACACAAGGGTGTCCTACAGCTTATACCATACAGAGATTCATAAGGAGTCATGCCAATGATAGAATGAAAACTATTGTTATAGGTGAGCTCCATCAACGACAGAAAACTCTCCCAACTCCCTTTTTGTTCTAATAGACACGCCCTCAAAAGGTCCTCCAGCGACTGAATGGTCCATTCAATCTGACCATCGATTTGAGGGTGGTAGGCTGAACTTAGCCTGAACTTGGTTCCCAACACTTTGTTCAGACTCTCCCAAAACCTAGATGTGAATCTAGGATCTCTATCAGATACTATGCTAGACAGCATACCATGTAATATGACAATCTCACTAATATACAGGGAGGTCAACTTCGCAAAGGAAAATCTAACATTGATGGGGATAAAGTGAGCAGTTTGGTTAATTTGTCAACAATAACCCAAATAGAATCTAAACCTCTTAGGGTTTTTAGGTTATCTTAAAATGAAATCCATTGAGATATTATCCCATTTTCACTGGCGTATCTCTAAGGGTTGTAACTTACCTGAGGGTCTTTGATGTTCTATCTTAGCCTTCTGATAGACTAAACACGCATACACAAACTAACTAACCTCTCTCTTCATATTTGGCCACCAAAACATTGTCTTGAGATCCTGATACATCTTAGTAGCACCAGGGTGGATGCTCAAGTTACTCTTATGCCCTTTCTCCAAGATCATCTTCCTAAGCATAGGTACATTGGGGACACAGATTCTATCTCGAAATCCCAGGACTCCATCTAATCCCACATTGAAACTACTATATTTCCCTGACACCATGGCTTCTAACTACTATATTTCCCTGACACCTTAGCATAAAGTTTTCAGTCTTTAAGGGTTTGCAGCACAATACTCAAGTGCTCCTCATGTTCCTCTCTAGTCTTAGAGTATACCAAAATATCATCTACGAATACTACCACAAAACTATCGAGATAAGAGTGAAAGATCCTATTCATGTAATCCATAAACACACCAGGGGCATTAGTCACACCGAAGGGCGTGACTAAATACTCGTTGTGACCACAACGGGTCCTAAAGGCAGTCTTCAGAATATCCTCATACTTCACTCAGATTTGATGGTAACCTGACCTAAGGTCTGTCATGCTAAACACACAAGCCCCTACCAACTGGTCCATAAGGTCGTCTATTCTAGGCAAAGAGTACTCGTTCTTAATCGTCACTTTATTCAACTAACGATAGTCTACACACAACCTCATGGTCCCATCTTTCTTCTTCACTAACAACACTGGCGCTCCCCGTGAAGACACACCGGGTCTCACAAACTGCTTATCCAACAACTTTTCTAACTATTTCTTAAGCTCGGCTAACTCTAAAGGAGACATCCTATAAGGTGCTATGGATATGGGTCCAGCACCAGTTACCAAATCTATAGAAAAGTTTGTCTCTCTCTCAGGTGGTAAATCGGATATATCCTCAGGAAACACTTCTGAAAACTCTCTAACAACAGGGAGGTCACCTATAGAAACCTTGGTCTCTACTTCCATGTTAGACATGATCATGTACACATGAGCATCTTCTTTTAAAGATGTCACAATTTTGTTGGCAGAGATAAACATTATATCCCTACTCACTTCAAAATCAGCAAACACCACAGTTTTATCAAAATAGTTTAACAATACATGATTGGAGGATAACCAGTCCATACCCAGAATAACATCAATTTGGCTTAGAGGCAAAAAAATCAGATCAATCAAGAATTTTCTCTCATAAATCTCTATAGGAAAATTCAAACACACGTCAAAAGTTAAAACAGAAACACTAGTTGGTGTCTCTACCACAAGATCATCACTCAAAGAAGACACATAAATCTTAAGTTTCTCCACACACGAGCAAGATATAAACAAATGGGTTGCACCGGAATCGAATAGCACAAGTAATGGAATCCTACTTATGAAATATTTACCTTGGATTAGATCTTTGGATTTTGAAGCTTCACCACCATTAAGAGTAAAGACTCTTCCCGTGGCCTTGGGGCATCCGGTTTGGTCATTCAGACCTCCACCATTCTGCTCCGTCTTGGGATATGGGTAGTCTCTTTGAATGTGACCCTTCTGTCTACAGTTGAAATAGGTGTTGTCTTTATCCACACAATTTGAAGAGATATGGCATGGCTTACCACACTTGAAACAAATGATCTGAGTCAACAAAGTAGTCGATTTGCTACGACTACAACTAGAAAACCCCATAACAGCAGTCCTTTGATTGTTTTGACAATTACCATATTTCTTAGGAGGGTTGGATATAGTTTTCCATGATTATGAGATCCAGTCTTCTTGTTCTTCATTGGGCTCGTATTCAGATAATACGTCGCGCTGTCTCGAGAGTCTTTATCCCATATCCTACACATGTTAACCAACAATGGGAACTGACGAACACCTTGATAATTCATAGCTTGCTTCACTTCAGGTCGCTAGCCATTCAGAAAATTCACACACGTTGAGCTTTCACCATCTCTTCCTTGGAAATGAGGAAAGTACCTCACCAACTCTTCAAACTTAGTTACGCATTCAGCCACAGTCTTGCTCCCTTACTTAAGCTTTAGGAATTTCATCTCTTTCTTGTTTCTAGCATCTTCAGGAAAGTATTTCTCCATAAATACCCTCTTGAAGGTTTCCCAGGTCACAACTTGACCTTCAGCCTCCAAGCATTAGCGAGTGTTCTTCCACGAATACTTAGCTTCTTCTACCAGAGTGTAGGTGCCAAAAGTAACCTTCTGCTCCTCCGGACATGCCATCACTCAAAAGATTTTCTCAATCTCCCGTATCCGGTTCTGAGCACCATCAGAACCAACATTTGTTGATCTAATCATTGTTCTAATGTGTGATAAATCTGTGTAGTCATGTTTTTGCTTTATAAAAATTATACATTGATTTTTTTTTAAGAAAAGTTTGTACTATCAGCATTGATGTTTTCTTTATGAATCAATTAAAGAGATCGTTATTGTTTCTACGCGTAGGTTGTTTAAACAGTTGATGAATGAAAAATAAAAGTAATTCAACCACAACATAAACTTTAAAAAATGTCAAAACAACAAAAATTGTACATACTACATCAAAAGATGTGATAATAATACAATAATCAATCGCCTTTTCCACCCTTCTTGCCACCATCCTTGCCAGATCTCCTCCTAGGTCTCTATATCTGAGTTGCACCAACCTGTTAAGTCATCCTCTAACAATTGCAAAGCTCGTTGTATGTCCTGATGATGACTCGTTCCTTTTAGCACAACTCTAAGATCCAGTAAGTTCAGCATTGCTCCTAAAGCCATATGAAATTGATCCTGCAATAATAATTACAATTAGTAACTATATATTTTCAATGACAATTTAGGAAAAGAAATCAACAAAATCCAATTTACATTACCTAGCAAGAGTAATCACCACCTAGTACATAGTCTACCAGTGGCTACTCAAGACGTGGCTATGCTAGGATGGGCGGTAAATATACACCCCTGTGGTGGTTGTCCCTCCTCTGGCATAATGACTTAGGGGTGTAAAACCGTGTAAAACCAAGACAGAATTCAGAGCTGTAAGCCCAAAAACCCCCAAGTGGCACATCATTGCCCAGAGGAATTATATGTTGTTGTCACTCTATCCATGCCTTATCACAAAGCTAATACGTAGGACGGAGATGTAGATGGCGTGGAATCCTATGTACATGGCCAAACTACATCAACACCCTCTCCGGACAATTAGACCACATGTCAATCCTACATTTAGTGAAGCTAAAGAAAAGGGCTTGTTGTAGGAAAGGCGTCACACCCTTGTGTGAATCATATGGAGAGTAGACAACAACATCTATCTGTAGTTCATTCGGTTTGACATAGGAGAGATGGTTGTAGTGTAGCTACTCCTCATGCATACTCATGGCAAGCATCCAAGTTGTCGACGTACTTGAGGTAGGCGACATGGACATGAGTGAAGGAATTGTCAGAAAATATTGTACTTGTGATCAAGTGCAGCAAATAAGTCGTGGCAACCCAAACACACAAGCCTAACTCGGCATAGCAGTGATTGATAACGATTGTCGAATCGTTACAAAATAAATAAAATTAGGATTAATTATGCAGTACAGGAACAACCTAGGTTGGCTCAGAGATGCGATTCAATTTGGTTCCGACTTCAATCCACTTATAAACAACAGGGAGAATTTCAATAAACAGTTTACAGACAATAAGCAAAAAATTGCAGAAACACAAACAGAGGTGCAGAAAATACAGGAAATACAAAAACTGACAGAATTGATGGAATAGGTTGTGAAACAGATACAAGAGTATCAATCCAATTCACCAAACGAAGAAATTTGAATTATCATAGTTCTACAGATAATGATTATATTGTGAAAGTTCATCCTTGTCATTAGAAGTAGTTCAATCGAATTAACTCCTAAATCAATTAGAATCATAAAGCATATTGAAATATCATCCAAACAATCTGTGATTAAATTATGAAATTAGGAAATGAATCCATAATCTAATTCGTTTTCAATCCTAAGAAAATTCATAATCATGAAAATCGAAAATAGGATTGAAGAAGAGGATGAACATTCACACAAAGATTGAAATACTAAACCAGAACTTAAATTCTTCTTTGTTTGGATTGGATCATTAGATTGATTGATTGTTTAACCTTCCATGATCATCACCAATGAAAGAGAAATGAAATTTGTGCAAGAAAATGAAAGAATATAGTTGAAAGGAAGAAGAACAATGAAAAACAGTTGAGAGGAAAAAAGAAGAAGAGTTTGATCCTAAAACTTGCACAAGAAGCTTCTCAAATCTGTTTGTACAAAACGAAGTAACTAACTAACTTCACTAATATATATTTTATCTGAAAAAAAGAAAAAGATGAGCCTTGATTAGTCTCATCTAATCTATCTAATTAAGCTAATTACACAAATCAAAGCCCAATTTCGCAGCCCAAAGTTCAAGTGCAGAGCCTAAAATGACCCTCATACCAGCATCATTGGCCCAAGCTTATCCTAACAAAATTGTAGCTCTTTGGCTTAGATTTACAAGGACTACTCATATGTTTCATTTGAATTTTTGTAGAATCCTATAAGGAAGATAGGTCAAGTAAGCACAAAATTCAAAAATAAACAACAATTATCAATTAAGCCCAATTATTTGTCTAAGACCAAAATTAAGTTAAGGTGAGAAAATAAGAGTCCAAGAGAGGTCAAATAAGCTAATGAAGAATAGAAAAATACTAAACTAAAAATGCTCAATCAGTGATATAGGTATGTCAGTCACGTCAATTTCACCCTGGCACATGCGCTTGTTGCCATTGTAGCCTCTTCCTTTGCCTGAATGCCAAACAGAGTTGAAAACAATAGGAATACCAACAATAACCAAGAGGGGGTGAATTGGTTTAAACTTGGTCTTTTAAAATTTATTTATAAAATCAGAGTTAAGGATCTTAATCACTTTTAAACCAAGAATACTTCTAATCAATCAAATCACTCAACTCAAGAAATCAACTACTCAAAACAGAACTTGTTGAGTAATGATAATAAAACTAAGAACAAATGAACAAGATTACTAGTAGAAATTAAGGAATAGAAAATTAGCACAAGAATATATACTGGTTCACTTCTCAAGAGAAGCTACATCCAATTTCTTCTAACCAACACTAGATTAGAGTTCCACTTTTATAAATTTCAGTTCTTACAAGATTTACAAAAATCCCTCTTTATCAACCCTAGATAAAGAATAGAAATCTAAAACCCTATTAGACTCCTAGTGATCAAGAACCAGAGAACACTACTCTGTTCTTCCCTAGAGAACTTTACTCTAGCACAAGCTTCAAAGAACACTTTACAATAGCATCAAATAACAAAAATTGCAAAAATGAATTTGCAACCAAAGAGAATGGAGAGAAACAACCTAATGATCCAATGAATATGAATGCATGTGGTTTACCAATCAGGATTGAATTGAAGAAAAAGAATTTCAGAACATGCTCTCGAAAACTACTTTGAAAACTCTTGCCCAAGAAATCATTCAATACCTATGAAGATTAAAGAGTAGAACAAGAACTTAGTTAACCCAGAAATCACTTTTTAACTTTGAGAAGGCTAGTGTGTATTCAAAAAATTCGAAGTATTCAAGTTAAGTTTCAAGACAAGCCTTACGCATATTTATAACAGCTTTTTGTAACAGACAGTAATCGATTACACGCGCCAAATAATCGATTAAAAAGCCTTATATAATCGATTAAGTTGTCACTTAATCGATAAAAGTGTTCAAAGCTTCATTGTGGGTTTAACAACAAACAAAATAATCGATTAAACCGAGCTGTAATCGATTAAAGCAGTGAAGTTTTATTTCAGAAGCAGCTTGTGTAATCGATTACAATTGTGGTAATCGATTAAAGCAGTGTAACATGCTTTTCTAGATAGCTTATGTAATCGATTACAATTAATGGTAATCGATTAAAGCAGCAATGTATTACTTTTGATTTACACTATGTAATCGATTACAAAGGTTATGTAATCAATTAAAATGTTCTTCAATGTTTTTCCAGATTTAAAATCAAAGTAAATAATCGATTATATTGATGTGTAATCGATTAAAACAGTAGGATTACATTTTTCCAAAAATATTACCCATTTAGTTCCTTTTTTAAAATAGCTTTGATACTTTGATGAAAACATTTAAGCATGTAAATGATTATGTGCAAGCAATGCAAGGATCAAAAGATTCCTCTTATACACTTCATTTTGAATTACAATCTTCAAGGCATGTGAAAAGCTCAAAACATTCTTTCAAGTCATAAGCTTCATTTTTCTTGTTGCTCCCTCTATATCCAACAAGAGTTAGCAGGATCTTCATTGCATCTTTATCAAAGGTCAATGGCGTATGGTCAATGGGCTTTCCTATCACAAGTAGGTGTAATAGACAAGACACATCATCTAGAGTGATGATCATCTCTCTGACAGTTAGGGGGGAGGAAGACGTTTCCTGGTGCCATATTTCCACAAAGGCATTCACGAAGCCCTTGTTTGCGGCATGATATCGTGCCATAACAAGAGTTGATAACCTTAATCGGTCAACATAATAACTTACGAATGAGTAGGGAGCGGTAGCACTTGGGCATCGTGGCTGACAAGCTTCAACTTTGGTCGCTCCTAACGAATATGAACATGACCAACAAAGTGATCCATGTAAAACTAAATAAAGGACACATCAACTAGACCTCCTTCAAATGGAGGTCCAATGATCCTATCATCGATTGGCCCTAGTTGTGGCTTGGTTACTACTATCGTTGTTGTCACTCGTCATCATGACAAGTGTGTCGATGCAATCAATCTATGACGTCTCTCATCCACAAGGGGCCTTCATGGGGGGTGAGGGGGTCGCGTCCAGCAATGTATGATGTATGCTTCATGCGAGTTATTTGAAAAAAATTAGAACATAAGTCAGTAATCCTTCATAAAAGTAATAAAATAAAATACACATTTGTCTAATAAAAAAAAGTAAGCTATTTAACAATTATATTTAAGTAAACCCTAAACCCTTAACTATAAAAAAAATTACATTTGTCTAAAAGTAATATAAAATAAAATAAAAATCAACACAAACAAAATTAATCAAGATTCTGTTGTGGTTCTGGAAAAAGAAAAAACATGACAAAATCATGATTTTGTTGTGTGTTTCATCAAACAACACACATAATCCCAATTTTGTTGTGTCTTCTGCCAAAACACAATGGAATCACGACTCTGTTGTCTCATTTTTCCATAACCACAACGGAATTGTGAGGAAGATGGGGTGTGAGGAAGATGGGGGGTTAGGGCGCAGGTAAGGGTTGAGGAAGAAGAATAAAGGGTGAGGAATTTGACATATGGTTAGAAGTATCTTTTCACCTTCAGGTAGGGGCCAAAAATAATTTAGGTGTGGACCAATAACAATCCTCAACAGTTAGTTACAATGTGATATGATAATTATTTTATCTTATTGCATTGTATTTTGTCCACCAAATAGGACCATTAGTGTCTAAATGTGACAATCCCTACACTTTTTTCCCACTATACTTTCAAATAGTTTTTCGCATAAAACATTCGAGATAAACACCAAATAGATCATTGCTTAAGCATTACATGACTTTTGCTAGCAACTACCAAATCTAAACTATATATCTCATTATTAGTTTTGCACTTCAATCCTCAAATAATTCACTTTTAAGTTTTAACACGTATATTTGTTCAAACAACTAGCTACGTATAATTATACAATTTTTGTCATCGGTACTAGAAGAAAATTCCACTACTCTGGCAAAACATTATATTCAACGAATTAAATCACTTCTTGTAGTTCACTATTTATAATTAACCATACATTCACATATTATATATTTTTTTGTTATTATATTGGTATAAAATAGCCTATACTGAAGCGACGATTAATTTTCGTCAAAAACCTCGTACATTCACATATTATACTAAGTTAAAAGAATTTTCGATAACTCCATAAAGGAGTTTCTCAAAATTGAACTAAAATTATCGCCAAAAATCAATCGTTTTTTAGTAATGTAGCTGTTACATTGAACATAATGCAAATGTTGTTTATTTCACCACCTTAAGATTGAGCGTTTAACCAAAACACACCACAAGGAGCAAGGTTCATTAGGAGTAAGTCATAGATGCAATCAACCAATTTTCCAATACACCCAGCAATAAAATGAAAAACCGAAAATACCTTTCCGTAAGGTTCAAACAGATTGGTTAATATGTATGATCCATACAGATTGGCCAATCTGTATCCGTCGCCCGTCGTCACAGCCACGCCCAGACCACCTCCCTCCACGCCATCTTCGCCCTCCTCTGCCTCCCTCTGTGGCGCCTGCTCCTGTAACTGCTCCTACTCCCCCAGCCTCCCTCCGCAACGCCTACTCTCATTTCCCAATCTCTATCTCTCTCATCTGCACACCACAACATCACCACACGCCTTATCTTTGCCCCATCACCCTCAAGAGACTCGCCGCCGACAAGGCCGTGAATTCCATGAAGAGCGGCATGGTCCTCGGCATCGGCTCCACCGCCACTTCCCACTTCGTCCTCGACCTCAACATCCCCCTCTCCGTCCTCGACCATAATCCCCGCCTTAATCTTGCCATCAATGGCACCGACGAGGTCGGTTATGGATTCACAATCCGTAAGATTCTTATGAATTTGTCAATCCGTATGGGGTTACGGATTGACAAATCCGTAAGTCTTTATGAATTGACCAATCTATAAGAATTTTAAGGAATGGCATTTTCGATTTTTCGCTGTCTTTGCTGGATGTATGAAAAAATTTGTTTGGTGCAGAAAAAATCCAATTATCAAATGGTGATAAATTTTGAAAAAATATTCATTTAGGAGTAAATCATAGATGCAATCATAACTTTACACACATAAGTCTTGCTATGACTTTTTTTTTATAAAAAAAATAAAAAAAAAATTAGAGGTTGTACTTGTGTTCAGAATTGTTATTTAAATTTTCTCATAGAAGTTGTACTTATGTGTTCAAAGTGGATTTTTTACTTACGTAATTCTATTTACCATTTATTCCTAAATGGGTGTTTTTTCAAAATATATCCACCATTTAGTAACTCTGGAAAAAAGAATACAGCCTTTTGATATAAAAATAAATAAATTATGTTGCCACCACGTTTATTGCTCCAACACTAGCGATCCAAGATACACGTATTCGAGAATAGTAAACTTATTTGAACTGATAACAAATGTCACATTATTATATACATATATACACCTTTTAAATACAATTTAAGGGCAAAATAATATAAAGCACTGTCCAATTATAGAATATCATCTAATATACCTATATAAAAAGAAATTATTAGCACAATTACCAAATTTGACACTTTATATTAATGACATTTGGGAAAAAATAGAGTTAAAATAGTAATTGGCATCTCCTATCTCTTTCTTTTGTCCTGCAGTGCCTTTAAGAAAAGTGAAAATTTTTAATTATAACCCATTTTTAATAAGTGCACTCCCTATATTTCCAAATTAAAAATTATTCATCGCACGACCTTTTTTATAAATGCACTCCAATATTTTTAAATAAAGAAACCAATAGCACAATTACCAAATTGGACAATTTATATTAATGACACTTGGCAAAAAATATGGTTAAAATGGTAATTGGCATCTCCTATCTCTTTCTTATGTTGTGTAGTGTTTTAAGAAAAGTGAAATTTTTTAATTGCAACCCATTTTTAATAAGTGCACTCCTTATATTTCCAAATTTAAAATTGCTCATTGCACTACCTTTTTGATAAATCCACTCCAATATTTTCAAATTTAAAATTACTAATTGAACCCCCTTTGGATAAGTAAATTAATATTTTTTTTCTTTTAAATCTTAAATACTCATTATATCATACATGTTATCTCTTTAACACGTAAGCAGTGGTATTACCTGTATACACAGGGTATCATACTAGTTACAAAAATACAAATCTCAATATTATTTTAATTTTTCCTTCTAAAAAGACTCTAAATCACTGATAATGTAGTAATTCCTCTCATATTCACTTGACAATTGTCTACAAACTTGCTAAGTGCAGTGATTTATTTTCATTATGTTATGATTTTCATAATCTCCTAGTTTGGGTCCTTCATATTTTTATTGTTGGTTCTCATCTCAAGTGATTGAGTCTAATTTAAGGTCTCATTTCAACAGAGGTGTATTATCACAAAAAAAATTATTATTGAACTTCACTTCTTTCTTTCTCTTATTAATTTACTTGACAACTGTCTAGAATGCAGTGGTCTCCTTTCATTTTATGTTATGATTTCCACAATTTTATCTTTTAGGTCCTTCATATTTCTCAATGTTGTTGGTTCTCACCTTAATTGGCTGAGTATAATTATTGGCAGGTTTGCACAGGCTGATAAAAGATAGAACCTTAAGTAGATCAATTGTTTATGGTCTGATTTCAACAGAGGTATATTATCACAAGAAGAAAAATTATTATTGAATTTCACTTCTTTCTTTCTCTTATTTTTCTATACACTCATTTTGTCATTAATAAACTATGTTAGATCTTGCAGTTTTTTAAATATATTTTCAGTCTATATGATATGTTGTTTTAACAACCTTTTTAAGAGTTAAGTGTGTTCAAATATCTTCCTTATCATCTTCTCTCTTTTCTCAACTCTGGAATGTTCTTCTTCTTTGGTGTTCTCTATCTTCTTCTCACCATTTTTCTCTCTTCTCTTACCTTTTTCATTCACTCAATTTATTTTCTTTCTCTTCTAGAAATAAACCGGTAAAATCTCTTGTAACTTCTCCGTTAACCGTTCAACATTGCAACCCTCGCTGAAAATGCATTTGTCAACCGCTGTGACTACAACTTCATAATTTTTTCATGATTTATAGTGATATGCAACAACAAAGGTGAACAATTTTCTTAGTTTCTATTTTCTTGGTTGATTTTGGTTTGACCTAATTACTTTCTTTGTTTTTTTCTCCATCAAAATTTTTCTAATATTGTGAATATGAATTAAATTTGTTAAAAATGTTTATTTGATATGGCCTATAGGTTAAAGTATTTTGTGAAAAAAGATACTAAACAAATCTTTATAAGAATAGATGGGAATTGGAAAATCTTTTAAATATTTATTTGATTTTGCTCTAGACTGATTTATTGATTGTAAGTTATGTGTTTGATCAAATATCAAAATAACATTTTTGGATAAACTGAAATAGAAGACCTAAACAAATATGAAGTTTACTAGCATAGCATTAATTTTGCATAATAACTGAAAGTTGCTTGTTACATATTACAAATTCTTGCTTAAGATTGAAAATTAGTATTTTTGTTCCAAACTAATTTTTATTTTTTTCTATCCATCTTATATATTTATCTTATAGTGATTATATGAATTGAAATTCTAACATGTTCTCAATCAACCATACATTAATCATGTTCCATTCAAATTATTTAAGTTTTCGATTTTTTTAAAATTGTTACACATCAATTACATTTATAGACAATATTTTATTTTTAAGCTAAAATTTTGTAAAATATTAACAATTATATTACACTACATCTATATACCTATTGTTATTAAATAATCTTTCTTTATTACAAATGTAAAAGGAATGCTAACAGACACCAATAAAAGACAAAAGATACACACAAATAAATGTTAAAATTTTCATTCGTGTTTGCTTTTAATTATCATATCTTTATATTATACACAACATATTTTTTTTATTCCTAATATAAATTCATCATTTTCTTCATTTATAAAATATTTATATGTTCACTTATTATAAAAATAGTTTTCCAAATTGAAACGGAGCAATGCGCAATAAATCGGTACATCCCATGCAAACGCACGGATTACCGATAGTTTCATATAAATCACTTATTTTAACAATGATCGGTTACTGTTAATCAAAATTATTTGACTTCAAATATTTTAATTTAGTATCATATTAGATTAGACTTTATATTTTAAAAAGTATGGGGAGGGAAGGGAATCCAGGTAGGGTAACTACCTCCTAACAGTATTAAATATACATCCTCCACGTTAATATATTTCACTAACGTTGAGGGACTAATTTAAAGAATTTTTCAATACTAGGAAAACTATGTAAGCATGATTTCCAATATTTCATGTACTAATTATATAATTTTCATCACTTAAGAACACTTAGGAGAGAGAGTAATACTTTAGGGACTAAATTAATGGTTACCTCTAGTTATATTAGACAAATGGAAAGGAAAATGAGGAACAATTTCTAAGAAACAAAGATGACGAAGAGCAGAATGCCTGCACCTGCGATGGTCAGTGAGGAAACTTATGGCAAACATTTTAAGCAAAATGGTTATCAATACTACTTAGTAACATCAGAAGAACCTACTACACCAAGAGGTATACAGCCCATAAATTTGAATGTAATTATAAATCCAAAATAAACATAGCCAAAAACAATTTGATGCATCCGGAAAGATAAAACAAATACTCTCATTGATCTACCTACACAGTTATCGTGCTGTTTGAGCTTGGGCATGTTCCAGAAGTTGACTAACCAACTTGTAAGTGCGTCCGTTGAGGGCCTTGGTATGGTCTATCAGTTGCTCATACCTGCAGATATAGTATAAGATTAATGGTCCATGAAAATGATGACACAACATAAACAGAAGAATGTGGTCAACATAGTGAGTCAGAATGGTACACTACAGTAGGAAGCTATAAAAGCCCCTATCTATTGAGTCAGTAATCAATGTTAACTTACACATTTAGATGATTAGGTTCCATGATAACTGATCCAGTTTCGGAGTCAATTTTGGCATCAAGCTTTGAGCTCCGGATGAGATTAACAATCCATCTCTCAGCCTCCTCATAATTCAAATTTAACTTCTCAGCAAGCACTCTGAAAAAATTAGAAGTTATGGTTATTACTACAAAAATCCCCTGTATGTCATTTGGTGTGTTACATGAAAAAGTAGACCACAGGAAATCAACAAGAGAAGCATTTATAGACAGAAAATATATAAATACAACATTATATAACAAAAAAAATAACTGAAATTGATAAATACAGATAAGAGCTAGAGTGTAAATGATACGAGTATTGCTGAAACATCAGTTGATAAACAGCCCAAGGACATGAAGTGGAGGGGCCCAGTGTTAGTCTATCAGCGGAGGCCCAAGAAGAACATAGAGAAAGTGGATGACGTGTAATAGGTGTCGTGTGTGAATCATGTTTTGGTTGAGGAGAGAGGATTGCATGTTTGCATTTCTATTATTCTGCTTTTGCTTTATAGGGTGAGCCCCCTTTTCCAAAATGGCCTACCCTCACCCTATAAAGCAAAAGCAGAATAACAGAAATGCAAACATGCAATCCTCTCTAGCAGGGGGCCTCTACTCATTTCTGTTTTTTTCTGCACTATAACATACATTGTTGATTTCCTTTGATTATATATATATATATATATATACACATATCACTCCCTCTGATCTGATAGAGGAGTTTTGATTCCTATCAGTAAAAGCTTTCAAGGCCACAAAATCAAATGAACTCCTCTTATTTTGTGCCTTATGTTTTGGCAGACTGACACAAAGATCAATGACACAGAGGCTACATTGCGTTTTCCACAGGTGCAAAATTGTACCATATCAGAAAAATTATAGGCAAAGAGAGCTTAGCTACAACATTTTATATTAGAAGGTGCATACCCCATGTCAATGCGTTGGTGTATTCTACAGTATGTCTCAAAGATAAATAGCCTAGCATTTTCAAGGAACTCATCCCTTAGTGGTACAGTTGAAAAGTTGCTTTCTTCAACTCTTTTACCAAGGAAGGGATCATTAAGTATGACCTGCATTTTTAAAAAGGGTAAGCATAATATAAAGAACCCATTACAGTGCTAGTAGCTAGCATGGACAGATATATTACAAGATAAAGGAGAACTGGATAAACCACAAAAGTTATATCACTCCTATAGTTGACATATATTAAAGCAAGCTTACTTCTTCACATTCCCTCATCTTCTTTTGTGCCCCATCAAAGTCATAGTTGACATAAACACAAGCCAAAAACTCAGTGATGGGGTCCTTATATGAATGCTGCTCCTGTTGAATAACTTTAATAAAATCTTTGAATTGAGGCCTCCTCCTCTTGTTAACAATGAATGCTGTGGCCAAGTATCGCAAAAGGTGTGGAGCACTAGTTTGGATAGCATTTAGATACCTGAAAATTACATCATATCTATAGATGAAGCAGCATTACAAATACTAAGCCTAGAAGATGCAACAATAAAGCGACCCAAAGAGAGGAAGCGGTTGACCAGTTTGACAAGGACGAGAATAACAATAAAAGTAAAGGCAAAGCAGGTGAAATATCCTACAAGTAATCTAAGGTATACTAGTAAAGGAGAGGTAAGGCATACTTGTCCTGATTGAACAGATCAATTATTTGTGTTCTCCCACTGTCATGATTAAAAAAGATGAACAGACTCCAATGCATCAGCCATATTCTGCTTTGCACCTGGTTCAAAGGTGATGCAAAATTCTGCAACAAAGTTCACCACCAGTCAATATTAAATATATTAAGCACAACAAAAAGGAACATGTATCCACTCCAAATATTAAGCACAACAAAAAGGAACATGTATCCACTCCAAAGACCAACTGACAAACAAGAACAACCTTTGAGTCAATGATTTCCTTCAAGCGGTTGAGCTCTTCAAGAGCGATATCCCAGTTCTGCATCAAAATTTCAGCTGCCAGCTTCCCCCATAATGCACTCAAACTCCTTTCACTATTTGTGCACAAAGCTCTGTACTGATAAAGATAGTCAGCAGCACCAGAGTAGTTTCCACACTCAAACTGGAATTTGGCATATTGGTACAATGCTTCTATCTGTGCAGGACCAATCTGTTTCAGCAGAATCATTGTTTACACAGTCAGACAGAACTCAAATACTACAAAATTCAAACTTCCAAAAGTAGAATAATTCTTTTAAAACCTCTGAAACAGCAACAACTAACGGACAAAATATGCTCAAATAAAATTAAGAAATAAAAATGTGGCACATGGTTGGATGAAATTTGCAAAATTTAAATGAACTTCAATTTGTAAACTGAGTTTGCAAAAGCAACCTTGATATTGCTTTCAATTAAAACTTGGTTTCAAGCCCAATATAGGTGTGCAAACGTACTTGATGGAAACCAAACATATCCCCAAACTGAGTTTACCAAGACAAGCACAAGTTAAAGAAGGCCAAACATTAAACCAAACGTTGCTGCAATTACATTGCTAAGATACTATCTCACTCAAAACTTAAAAGGAAGATTTTATTATAAATAAAAAGAAAAAAAACTTAGTCTAATTACCCTACACGAAGGTACAAATCAATAGCTTTAAATCCTTATTAGCAAGAAACATTTTCTCACTAGTATAATAACACAACTCAACACATTTTGCGTATCTAGTATCTCCTATGCTACCCGTCAAAGCTGCCAAAAACAACAAATCAACAATTTGAGTTTACTATCTTTTTAGTCCCTAAACTTTTTAGGACTTTTGTTTTTATTCCTGGATTCTTTTAACTGGCCCTCAGCTCAACAATAAACTTCAAGACAAAATAACATTTTTTAGGTTTTTTGTAACTTTAAGTCCCTAAAAAGGAGGATGCAAAAAATATTCAGGGATTAAAATCGGCCAAAAAACGTTCAGGAACTAAAAAGATAGTAAATCCAATATGAATATTATGCAAACACCACACCACCAATCAAAGCCACGTCAATTGTTGTGTATAAAAACAAAATTCAACCAACCATCCGGTAAAACCCTAAACCTGATATCGGTCGTTGAGCATCTGGAGATTGTACTGCTTGTCCGCTCGGAGCTCCTGCACAGCAGCCGCGTTCTGGAGGAAGGCGACGAGGGGGGCGGCGGCCTCCTCGAGCGACTTGAGGCGGGCGACGACCTCGGCGCGGCGGTCGACCATGTCGTTCGGGACGTCCTCGGTGTGGTAAAGGCTCTTGTGGATGTCCATAGCGTAGTCTACCATGTTGGTGTTGTTGAGAAGGTCGATCTTCGCCTTCAGGATGTGGTCGTCGTCGTAGAGCTGCCGCTCCTGTAGGAACTCCAGGAGAGGGAACACAAGGTGCCTGTCGAGATTCGGCGCCATCCGCGGAGTTAGATCGTACTCAGCCATCACCCTTCTTCTTTTTCTGCAGGAAAACAAGAACAAATATACAATACCGTCAATGAATTAAAAAAAAAAAAATTCTTCCGTTGGTTTCAATTAAATGGAGAGAAGAAACGGGGGGAAAACGTCGCGGGTTCGATCCACGCTCTGTTAACAAAACTAGCATCATAACAAACTAACATTTGTCGATAGAAAATAATGGAAAAGTTTGTTATGTGTTTTTGCGTGATGGATTCGATTAGAGAGAGAGAGAGGGGGAGAGAGAGAGAGAGCGCACCTGGTGCTGCGGCTGTGGCGTCTGCGTATAATAGCGGCTCCGAGAGAAGATAGATGCAGAGACGCAACACTACTCACGGATTCGAGAATAGGGTTTAAAATACAAGAAGGACCAGACGGTGTCGTATAAGTACAACGTTCTGGTAAAAACTAAAAAATAGCAAACCCATAGAAACTGAGCCTTTTCGAAAGACAAACTAAAAATTGTATTGTTGATAAATGATTTTTATTGATAATTGATAATTGCTAAATTGATAATAAAAGTAAGAGAAAAAAGTTATATATATATATATATATATATATATATATATATATATATCTTTTAATTGGATAAGGATATAAAACTATTTTATATCGTTAGTATATAAACATTAAACTCTAAAAAAATTCGTGAATTTATTAAATCATAGGTTGAAGATAGATTTTTCTTTATTATGTGGTATTATTTGTTAATTAAATTAGTACATTTTTTTGAAGAAAAAAATAGTGCTATGCATAATTTATTTGTGGTTATTCATATTTTTCTTTTATTTTTTGATTTATCCTTATTTATATTTATCTCTTGTAACTTCCAAATATATTTTCTATCTATAAATAAATTATTATCCTCTTGGAAAGAATACGCATATTTATTATTTTCTCTAAGCTTTTGTGTTCTTTTCTTATCTACTCTTCTAATGCATTTTGTATTATATTTAACATGTTATCAGTATGATTGTCTTTCTTTCATGAGTCATTGATAGTATTGCAACTTGCAAGAAAAATCGTGCAAAAAAAAATTGATTGGCAAAAGTTGAGGCCATGAATTTTATTATAATTTGATTATGCAAAGAGAAATTCATATTCTTTTGAGTTCACATTTCAAGCTAAAGATTCTTCCTATCTCCTTAATCATATTACTCTTAACTATAATGTGTATAGTTATATTGTTCACATACATATGAGATTTATTTAGATGAAATGTGTCTTGAAGACACTATTTATAAAAGATCAAGATCTAATTAAAGAAAGAGATTTTAAGAATAAATTTTCTTACCATAAGCGATGTAAAAAGTGAAAAGGAAAGAATTTTTCTTCTTGATTTTTCTGATTATTTGTTTCTCGGAGTTGTACCTCGTGAAGTTTAAGTGAAATTCTTGACATTTGGTCAAGATATTTTGAGAGATAATTATCTAATATTATTGATATTGACATCTAATTGGGATTTCACATACATACACATAGTACGTGTTATAATCAAAAAGAGAAAAAAATAGTGATACAAAAATGAAAAAGAAAGAATTTCTCATTCTTGAAAAGTGAGAATAGAAAAAAAAATTGGTTGTTTCTCACCATAAGTGGGAAAAAAGGGGAAAATATTTATTATTATTATTATTATTATTATTATTATTATTGAAGAATGCGATATTTTACTGTTTGTTAAAATTTTGATTTGTGAATATTAATTTATCCTAGTTTATATGTGATATCCTACGTATTAATTAATAATTTTAAAATAGGAACAAAATATATAATATTTGTAATTCTTTATGATAATTGTTTATGATTTTTTTGTCATATTTATATTAATTAGTATTATCATTGTGAGTAAACATATTCATGTTATATATTGTCAGTATAAATATGCAATATTTAGAATCATTGGTTGGTTGATATTGTGTGAAAAAATTATCAATGATAATTGTTTAGCGACATTTTTTCTAACACTCTCTTTCGAATACTTTCTATGTGATTTGGTTAGAATTTATTGAAAACCATTAGTTTTGGTAGGTTTCATTTCTCATTTAATATAAATCACAAGAAAGAAACGTTAATTGAGAAACAAAATCTACCAAAATTAGTGATTTTCAATAAACTTCAAAATAATAGATAAAGTATCCAAAAGAGAGTATTATAATAAGTGTAGTTAGCATTCCTCATATATATATATATATATATATATATATATGTTCTTGTTATAACAATTCGTCTCGTTGTTACGATATCACAACTCTAAACTCCATTAATTTGGTTATAAAAATGAGAGTAATATTACATATCATTCACATGTCAGAATATGATTTAGTTTTTACATATATCTAAGCTTGAGGTTATATGTCTGATCAAAGAGAAACAAGAAACCAACTAAGAAAATGTTGATAACAAAACACAACTCTTTTCCAAAATAAATTTCAATGTTATCACGTCGGCTTGGCAGATCCAACAAAAAGATTTCCCTTCAACATCACTTACTGCTTCTCATTTGCTCCCACGAACAAAGGTTCACAATCATCACAGGTACCAACCACACAATACAAAATTGCAAGGGTGAGTTTATTATACAAGATCAACAAACACAAAATGACAACGATTAGCAACAAAATAATAATAATAACTGCAATAATTTTAGTAATCAATCAGTTCAACATACACTCAACAAATTAGTCGTAAATTTTTTCCACAATTCAAATCAATTATGCTCAGAATGATGCACGCACCTGACTAAACTCTCAAATGCAATATGGTATCATTCATCAAGAAATAGCCTAAGCGTGCCTACATGACACTCTCACTTAGGAAAATGATGCAGTAGCTCGTTAAGGTCACCCTGTCGTGCACAGGCCATTCCCCCCCCCCCCCCATGGTGATCA
Source organism: Glycine tomentella (assembly GCA_007407185.1). NCBI lineage: Eukaryota > Viridiplantae > Streptophyta > Magnoliopsida > Fabales > Fabaceae > Glycine > Glycine tomentella. The sequence continues at coordinate 114,764 of PYAF01001320.1, read as the reverse complement.
TCCAGAGTTACAAGGGAGTTCCAAACCGAGTGACATGCCCCTAAGTACCCATATTTTTATCCTCAGAAAAACCTTAGGTACTTATGCCACCATTTATATTATTTCCACACAATTATGAAGTATGAAACATGAACATCATCAATGCATTGGCCGTGGATAATTAAAAATTCTAAGCACTCCCTTTCCCTCTGTAGGAATGCTTAAAATTCTTAAACCAATCATCTTCCCTCCAAGGGATATCCAGCAGGTCACTGCACCCCCATGTACATACACAATATCCATCCATCACAAAAACATCGTCAACATCAACATCATATATTTCAAATTTGAATGTGATACAATGGTTAACTAATCTGGTATTGTGATTTTACCAAAACAGTTGCACAAGGAAAATTCACACAGCACTTCAACTAATCCAAATTAATCAAGTAATTAAATAATACAAGAAATACATCGAACATATATTTTCAATTATCGAAATTTCAGGGCGTTACACTTGTAGTGGCAATATCAAGAAAAAAAATAACTCAATAAACATTTAGAGCATTTATTTTTTATATACCTATGGAAAAACAAAGCATGAAATTCACTTTTGACTAACATTGCTCCATTCTATGAAGAGAATGTTGCACATATGTATATTTATAAAATCATTGTTTAAATAATTTATTTCTATTATATAAATTTTAATTATTATTGTTGTGGTTAGAAATTTTATATAGATAAAAGGATTACTTTTAGATTATTTTCTTTTGGCTTCATATTCAGAATGGAGTTTTTCACCAAATGATACATAAAAAAAAATGTTTACCAAAACATACATGTATCAGTTTTATTTATCAAATGGTACATGTTTACTATCCACTTAAACTTAGTTTTTAGTGTCAAAAACTTAGTTTTTTTTTAACTATTAATTTAAGGTCCTTCTTTATGAAACTAGTACACGATATTTTTTTTTTATTCTTTGACGTCAAAACTATGAAATAAATCTGCCACACATTTTTTTATTGTATTGGAGATAAATTTTATAAAAAGTATAAAATGTTCACTTAAACTTTGTTTTTAGTATCGAAAACTTAATTTTTTTTAACTATTAATTTGAGGTTCTTCTTCATGAAACTGATACAACAATAGTTAAAATAAATTATCTTATAATATTTTTTATCTTAGACTTTCATTATATTATAATTTTATAATAAAATATTTATGTATTACAATATTAATTATCAAAATTAAATAATTATCATGTACAAGTACACATGTTAAAATACTACTTACAATTAATTTGTCCTTATTTACATTTTTTTTATTTTCAAATAAATTATTATTTTTTTATCTTTAAAAAAAGTTAAGAATTCGGGTAGGGGGATCCGAATTCTTAATTGGGTTTTGAAATTTTTTTAAAAAATATAGTGTAAATTCAGGTCCCCAACCCGAATATACACTGTGAATAATAAACATGTACCATTTGGTAAATAAAACTGGTACATGTATGTTTTGGTAAATATTATTTTTTTATGTATCATTTGGTGAAAAACTCTGCACATTGTTGTCAAAAGATATATTAATTGCCTTAAAATATGTTAAATCCAAGAAACAAAACGTATTTGTGTATGGATTTTATATGCACATTTCTTAAAGGTTTTATTAAATTAGTTTATAGACTAATATAAAAAATGCAACGCTTTTAATAGGGAACGAGATTTAAATTATTTTGAGTTTCGTACATGTATGTTGTCATCTTTATAAGTGCATTCCTTGGGTTATCATTGCATTTATTATGGAATTTTATTTAAAGTTTGTGTAATGACCATCATTGAATCATATGGACTAATTATAATAGTTTTTACATGTATTAAATCACACTGTATTTCCTTAAATGATTCCATTGGTTTATAAACATGTATATGTATATATGGTATGCGGTATACCTTTTACGATGAGCAATATCAAGAAAATGACTAACACAAGATAAGACATTAATGCTAAATTTGTACTACATGTTTAATTGTTTATTAATACAATTGAAAAAACATACGGTTGTAAACCAGAAGTTTACAAAACAATATTTTTTTGTTTGACATGACTGATTGGGACATTTCGAGTTTATTATGGTGCAAAAAGTAGTTACAAATTCATGTGATCACACATTAAAGATATAAGAGAATCTTTTGTTCAATAATTTCTCATATACTACTTTTTCCTAAGAGAAGTTAATAATAAGACCATCACCAAAAAAATTGAGAATGAATTCCTTACATTTTTAGAACGGGTAAAAGATGATATTTATGGGCCAATTAGATATTTTAATGTGTCAATCAAATGATCACATGTTTGTTTGTTGTCAACTTGCAACCAAGAGTTTGCATAATTTTTAACTCAAGAAAATTCATCTTGATAATGTTAGTGTGTTTACATCTCATAATTTTAATGAGTATTTTATGACCATTGAAATTTATATTGAACATCCTGCAGAACATGTTCATATACAAAATAGACTTACATAATAACTCATAAACATAAAAAAAAAAAAAAAATCTATGGCAAGATCATTATTCATGAGATCAAAACTTCCAATGTCTTCTTGGGGAAATGCAATCTTGCATATTGCAATATTGATCCGCATCACGCTAACAAGTTATAATTAGTTCCCTTCTTGAAATTGATTTTCATTTAACGATCTTATATTTCCCGTTTAAGATTTTTGTTAGTGTAGTGTCTATGTTCTAAATATGAGTCCTATTGTTTCATCACAACAAATTAAGATGAGCCATCGGAAGAAGGTTGAGAATATTTGTTGGATATGAATTTTTATGTCATAAAATATGGTAAATCATTGATAGATTTATTTACACTCAATGTGTCGATCGTTATTTTGAATTAGTTTTCCCAACATGATGGGGAAATAGTAAACAGTTGGAAGAATGACTAACTTATTATGTATTGTAACACCCTTCCAATTATTATATTATGCTTAAGTCATAATATATAACTAGAAGATGTTAACTTTTCTAATGAAGAATTTTTAACCAAATCCGATTTAGAAAAACTTGTCACAATATTTGAAATTTAATTGTGTTATGAAATTACGCTTATATAGAGCCTATTGAGACATGTTGGTCTCTTTGAATAATTTCTAACTTAAAAGTAACTTGAGCAAAATTTATCTTAATATTGAAATACCAAAATATACATAAATATTCATAATTGTTCCAAAAGATTACAATACACTAAGCAAATAAAACACATAAGAACTAATCTAAACCACATCTTCAGAAATAGTCCTCCAACTTGTCTCCATACTGAGTGTGCTCTTCTTGCTCTATCTGTCAAGAATGACATTGGAACACACTAAAACGGTGAGAATTCCAATGAATTCTGAGTAGGTGAAAAAAATGATTTATCATATAGTGTCATCGTTATCATTCCAACTACTTCGGTTTATTTAAAAAAAAACATGTTCATGTATAACTAGTTCCTTTTACATTTGAAAATATATAATCTAAAGTAGTTTCGTTCTAATTAATTGAAAACCCTTTACATACTTTCACCTTAACATAAGAAAATTTTCATCATATGCAATCCTAAACCTTCACATATTCATACATGATTTATGCTTCTTTTTAATTTAATGTATCACCCTCTGGGGTCTCATAGGATCGTGCTCAACTTAACTGTATCACCCTTGGGTCAATATGTCTTTCCCGCAAGGTCGTGCTCGGCTTAAGCGTATCACCCATTGGGCCCTTCAGGGTCGTGCTCAGCTTAATGTGGCTAAAAAAGAAAAACAAAAAACGGACACATTTTAATACGGTTGTTTGCTAAGAACCGTCTTAGAATGTCACTTTCTAAGACGGTTTTAAGCTAACAACCATCTTAAAATTTGTCCGTTTTTTGTTTTTCTTTTTCAGTCACATTCTAAGACGGTTGTTTGCTAAGAACCGCCTTAGAAAGTGTATCACCCTTCAGGTCTTATCTTTCTTTAGTATTTCCCTCACGGTCATGTTTGGCTTAACCATATCACTTATTGGGTCCTTCAGGGTTATTCACGAACTGTCCGCTTTACCCCTAGGTAGGTCTTTTTATCTTTCTTAATGCATATGACATGCATAATGATATGCAAAGCTACATAACTCATGTCATGCAGTTAGACCACAAAACATCAAGATTTCATCATCATTCAAAATCACTTTTCAAGAACATCATAACAACAAGATTTCTAACCACATGTGATTCGATTCTTCCTATAATCTATTCTAATTCTAAAAGTCATTAAATTCTCATCTGTTAGTACGTTAAACTGGAATTCCTAAGCTTTCTAACTAGGGGTGTTTGCAGGTCGGTTCAGATTGGTTTTGGTTAAATTTAGGACGGAACCCAATCAAATTTGATCGGTTCGGTTTGGTTCAGTTTTCAGAAAAAAAATTGAAACCCAACTCAACCCAACCCGTTCATGAACGGTTCGGTTCGGTTCGGATCATCGGGTTACCCATTTATTTTTTTAAACTCTATCTTATATCACGATTCTTTCAAATATTTCATACAATTAACACAAATTATCAAATGTATGAAAGTAGTAAAATTGATTCATTTAATACCATCAACATAATATTCTAAATAGACTTATAATATAAATTAAAACAAAATTTTTTTGAACAAGATTTACTAGAATAGTTTGAATCACAACAGTTTCTTACAAACCAAGCTTTGTTATAACCAATTTTGTTGCAACCAGATTTGCTGAAACAAACAAATAAAACAAATATTATTCATTAATATTATAAACATGGTAAACAAAATATAAAAAAAAAGGTGAAACAAATAACAATATACCTGAAAGTAATACATTAAGAAGTTTCAGCACTTGCAGTTTCAACACTTGGAGACCCAATAATAGTAGTATTTAAAGCCAAACCAAACAACTCTAAAAATTTAAACACAACCCAGTTAGCACAAAAACTAATTGATATTTTATACATATTTAAAAATGAAATAAGAGATTACACACCTGATTCAATATTTTCCGCTTCATTTATTTCAAATTGTAAGTCATTAACATTTTTCTTAGTAAATCTAAGCCAATTTTGGGCACAAATGAGAGCTTCAACAATAGTAGGACTCAAGGAACTACGAAATGAATCCAGAATTCTATCCCCTATACTAAATACAGACTCAGATGATACAGTAGATACAAGAATGACCAATATATCTCTAGCCATACAGGAAAGAATATAATATTTGGATGCTTCAATTTCCACCAATTCAAAATGTCAAACTCAGGGTGGTCATCTTCAACATCATCTTCGAAATACCTATCTAACTCATTTTTTTGCACCTCACCCTGTTTTTCTTGATTTTCATTCTAAATTCATCATCCCAATCATCATCCTTATCACCTTTGTCGTCATTATGTTGTGAGACCATGTTTGAAGCCAATGTACTAGAATTAGCTGAATTGCTACTAGAATGAGAAATGGAATTTTCTAATACATATTGCTGAATCAGTTTGTGAATGAAGTCTTTCAATTTTTTCATCCTGTCCATCCTCTTCTCAACATCATACATACAATTGGGTAAAAATCACGAGTCCAAATTGGATAATCAATCCAAAAGACAACTCCACTATGATATTTTTGTGTACAAGAGTTCCTGGTATCCTTGTTTCCCAGCAAAAAGCTCTAGTCTCAATTCACCAAGAATAGAGACAGACTGGTATTCTTGTTTCCTAGCCATACTGGTATCCTAGTTTCCCAACCAGAAGTCGCACGTCTCAATTCACCAAGAACAAAGACAAAATTGGTATCCTACTTTGCCTTCTGCGACCTTTTCCAAAGTCAAGAAGAAGAATACAATAAAATAGTTACCTTTACGCTTCTATTCCTTAAGCAAATAGGTACCCTTTAAATCCCGATGGAGAGTTGAAGAATCAGACTTGTCAAACGCTTCTATATGATTTCATAACAATTCTCTCAATGATGCAAACATAAACTCTCTAAAACTCTAATATTATTTGGAATGGAATGCATACATGAACACCAAAATATGTTTCTATTTATACTAATTTAAAGATTTGATTTTAACCAATTTTTGAATGCAATCCTAAATATATTCTATCATATTATCCAATACAATCTTAAAGATATTCTATTATATTATGCAATGCAATCTTAAAAATATTCTATCATATTTTTTAATGCAATATTAAAAAATATTTTATCCTATTTTTGTATGCAATCTTAAATTTTTGTAATCTTATTATGCAATGTAATCTTAAAGCAAATATATTGGCAAGATCAATCTTCTAATCTCCTTACATAAAATCTAATAATATATATATATATAAATAATAAAATTTATATTATTATTACGGGTTTACGGATCGGGTCATCGGATCAACGGATCTGTAAATCTAAACCTGTGACCCAACCCGTACATGAATGGTTTTGATCGGTTCGGTTCGATTTTGACCCAAATATATAAATGACCCAACCCAAACTGTTCGGATCGGTTCGGATCAGTTCAGGTTCATGGATGACCCATACCCGTGAACACCCCTATTCTAACAAGGTATCAGATGCCTCCATTGGAGTTCTAAAACTTTAGATATAATATTTTAAAAACAAAACTCCAAATCTGTCAGCAGGCTCAAAATGAGATACTAACATCTCTTATTGTCTTCGCGACTGCAAGCAATAAATAATCCAGATTTGACTAAATTTTTGATATGTAAGAGTTCACATCTATATCTTTAATTCTATATATCATAAGCCTAATTTGAGTAAGAAATGAGAGATATATAAATTTTTAAAAACGGGTGGTAGTAGTTGTTTGGGTGTGGACAGTTTCGGACAACTTGTGTTCAAATAAATTTTGGACATGCTTCACTGCTCAGTTTGGTCCCATATTTTAGAAAAACATAGAGGACATCCTAATCTTTAAAATGAGTGGTCAAACACCTCGTTTGGTTAAGTACAGAGGGAGATATAAAATTTTAAAAATTAGTGTAAAATTCAGCTCAAAGCCATTCGAGCTTCAACACCAATACTCACCAAAAGCTTGGACCTTTTCACATGAAATCACTTCCAAAACACTTACTCGAGTGAGATCAAGAGGTTAGTATTGAACTATAAGATGAGTGTTGATTTGAGGGGGAGTTACTTGAAGCCTAAAGAGATTTGAAGACAAGGAAGTGTTTTGGACTTTCAACATGTTTAAAGAATTGAAGAAAAGCTTGTGATCAAATGTAAAAGGAAGTAAGTTTTCTGATGATCCAAGTCATTGCATTCATATCATTCATGAGCTTAAGAATTAAATCACAAGGCATTAGGAAATTGTTTTGAATCTTGAAAGAAACTAAGTGTTTTTGGAAAAATAGCATTTCACTGGTTTAATCGATTAATATAAGCAAAGAATCGATTATTTTGTTCTTGTTGCTTTCTGGAAAATTCTCAAGAACTGTTTAATCGATTACACTATCAGATTAATCGATTATTTTAACTTAGAATATACATAATCTGCCTTTGTGTCCTTTTTAATCGATTACTACTAAGCTGTAATCGATTATATTACTCATACAGAAAACATCATCACTCTGGTGTAATCGATTACCATTTATTGTAATCGATTACTTAGTTCAATGCATGATTTTCATAATGCCTGCTTTAATCGATTACACGTCGGGATAATCGATTAAATTGCTCGTTGTTGTTACCCATAATCTTTATGAACACTTTACTCGATTACAGGAGCGTGTGTAATCGATTACATATGCTAAATAATCCATTACAGGAGCACATTTAATCGATTACAAGCGGTTACAAAAATCATTATATAAAGAACCCATGCTCAGCTGCTTTCCCAACTTGAGTAATTCGTATTCTGAGCATTCTAAGGCATTCTAAACATTCACAAAGTGATTTTTCTGGGTTCATTAAGTTCTTGCTTCCTTGAAACTCATATGGGTCTAAAGGATTGAGTGAAGCAAGATTTCTCTTTTCAAAGTTTAAGGAAAGTCATGTTCTGAGTTTTATTATTTGCATTCAACCTGGTAATTTCATTCTTATGCATATCATCTTTGGATCATCAGGTGATTTCTTTCCTTACTCTTTGAGTTTGTAATTCTCAGTTGAAATTGTATTTATTGTTCTATTGTAAATTGGTTTCTTGCATGAAACTAGAGATAGTGTTTCTCTAGGGGTTGCTAAGTAGTGTTCTCAGTTTGGGTTTGGCTTCTAAGGGTCTAATAGTGTTTTAGACTTCTGAACTTTATCTAGGGTTAATAAAGAGAAGCTTGTATTTTCTTGTAAGAATATTATTTGCAGTAGTGGAACTCTACTCTAGTGTTAAGTAGAAGAAAACTGGATGTAGTTTCATAGTGTTTGAAGTGAACCAGTATAATTCTTGTGTGTTCATTTACTTCTGCAAATTTAATTATCTCCTTTGTGAATTCTTGTTTACTCTTGGTTCTTGAAGCATTACATCTCTTGGGTTGATCTTTGGATAAAGGTTATTGGTTACTAAAGTGATAAAGATCCATTAAGGGAAAAAAACTCTGATTTTGTTTAATAAATTTTTTAAATTACCAAGCCTAACCAATTCACCCTCCTTCTTGGTTAAGTATGAAGTGTTCCTATATTTTACAATGAGGAAAATCATACTAAATCTAGTCATAAACTCATATTTACAACATAGACTTAGTCCTACACCTACCTTGATGTTACTTGAACTCTTTCGCTCATTTCTTGAAGCAAAGTTGTATAGAAGATCATCAAGAAAGCAAGATATTAAACTTTCACATGCCATAAAGCTTAAGAGTATGATACACCAAAATATCATTCAAATAATCTCAAGAATCAAGTGATAAATAAACCTCAACCTACCTTGAGAGGATTTTCTTCCAAATCTCACCAAAAAATTCGGCTGGAATGCTTCAAGAGCTTGAGGAGTAAAGTTGTTATCTTGTAATAGAAGATTTTGGATGAAGAAATGATAGGTAAATTTGGTGAAAAGGCTGTGATTTGAGTGAGTAGAAGAGAAAATGAAAACAAAAGTGAAGAGAGAAAAAGAGAGAAGGAGTCGTGAGAGTTGTAAGAGTATAGGGTGCAATTTTTGCACAAATGATAGGTATTTATAGAGGAAGTTGGCTTCTGGAGGAAGTATGAAGTAGTTTAATCAATAAGTTTGGCTAGATATTTACCAACCTGTCTTATTCTTCAAGTCATACACATATTACTTCTTCTCCAAGTTTCACTCTTGGCTTATCTCCCAAGCTTCACTCTTGGCTTATCTTCCAAGCTTCATCTTCTTCCATTAATGCAAGAATCTTAACTAACAAGCTTATTCTTCGTGTTTCTTAGCTTAATTACTAAGAGTCCAACTAACTAGCTTCTTCTTTAAGTTGGTTAACTTAATCATAGTAAATCTTTAATTATCTTACCTATCTCTAATTCCATTATCCAACATGTAACTTTGCTACTAACTAATTTATATTTCATAAATCAAGGCTTTACAACAATTATTTAACTAACACTAACGCTAACACTAACACTAACACTTTATACTTAAAATTGAAATTCTAGTGGCATTTTTGTAATTTTCTACCTCAAGGGTATTTTGGTATTATTTTTACTTTTTCTTCTAATTATTAATTAGCATTTTAAATTTTTCGGGATGTTACTTGTATCAACTGCTAATGTTTCAATAAATTTTGATGTCCCTGTTGGATAGCATAATATTTCAAAACGAGTCTTAGATACGCCTGAAGCGTGATAGAAATAACTTGAAAATGCATAAAAATAAACATTTTGAAAATTGTTGTCATTTTTCTTTTGTCCTTACACAACATTATAATAAAATACAAATTATAAAGAAATAACTTGCACAAAAATCAAATGATGAAAAGAACTGGAAGAAATAATAAACATCCATATTGAGTCTCAATGACCCTTATGGTTTACACATAAGTGTACTGAATCATTACAACCATAACAAGAAATAAATATTCATCGCCTTCCCTCAAAATATCACATAGTATCACCAAAAGGTTTTATACAGCAAAATAATATGACACTGAGTATAGAAATCTTTGCAACCCAAGGTTTTATCCACACATAGCAGTCACTACCCAAGACCCACAACTACCTAGGGCGAAACATATCTTTGGAAGGGTTGCTCTCGTCTCTTGAGGAATCACATTCCCTGTCGGATGAAAGCATTTATCCCTCAAGTATCTCTTCATCAATAACATCCCGATAAAAGGCAATCTCGAACGACATGAGATCATCGTCATCACTGAAATCTCTCACATCCTCATGAACTTCAACGGCTGTGTCCTGGAGGAGAACTTCAACTTCCCAAAACATTTAAGGCTAACTATATGTTTTAACATTCAAAGAACTTATTTTTGGCATAAAAAACTCAAGGAAAATAGCTCAACACACAAATTCAGGACATGACAACAAGCTCAAAAATTTCAAAGCAACAACATGTTCAAGGAAGTTCAACAACAAGCACATGGTTCAAGAGTTGGAGACCCCCCTACCTCTTGATGAACTCACGAAGTCTTGGAGGAGAATGAAGAATGTTCAAGATTTGTTTTTCAAAGTTTCCCTTCATGAGCAAAACAAAATGATAGCTTCAAGTTATTAGAAAAACTAGACCAAGAGAATGAAGAGGAATAAAGTCTAGGATGAAGAATAGAGCTCATTTACCTAAGCTTGATGACTCAAAGGCTCAAGAACTCTAAGAACCAGCTTGGAAGAAGAAGAAGCACAGTTTAACTCCTATCCCTCAAGTTTGAATACGTGCAAAATGAAGGGATAACAACTCCAAAAGATTTTTTTCTCACGAAGGCCAATAAGTGGTGATGTAGGCTTCGATTGACAAGGTTTTGTGACACTTTGAATGACCCTCTTGGTTGCCAATTTGAACATGCAAATCTTTACCACAAATGGGTAGTTTTGCTTTTTTTATTTATCAAAATTAGTAAATCTTTTCTTAATCATCTAGGTTATTGTTAATCTCCTTAGGAATATGTGTACATAAAGCGATCATGTAACGCCCCGTATGCATCTGATTCATTAACATTCAATTATGGTCGTTAAGCACGACAATTAATTAAAGCTAATCAATATGCAAGCAATTAACAAAATGACGTCATCAAACGTCATCAACAATATCATTTTTAAATTATGTATGAAACTCTCATAATATACCCCTAGAGGACCAATTCAGCCTGTACTTATATATCAGCAAGTATATCTCAACAATGGCTGTGCAAAACCAGAAGGTGTCAAATATCCAGTCCTCTCTCAACATACATCAATATCTCTCAAGATATACCACATATACACGATGTATATCAACATATATATATATATATATATATATATATATATACACATCATCAAAATCACTACTGTGGCTATACAAAAGAATAGACATTCTATGTCATGATCTCACAGATCACATCCTCACAAGAGGGCATAAAATATACGTCGTCTGAACACTACAATCCATACAGGATCCAAAAATACATGTACACGCACATCTTCCCTCACAGGGGTACAAAATACATCATAAACATAAAACAGTGAGCCACAATGCTTTCAAAATACTGTCAAGCAACTATACAATGCCTGTCCCTACTGGGGCCTCCCGCCCTGGGACACATCATCTCTGCCAGATGTATCACCTACAAAATCATAATCCCCACACACGGGGTGAGATACAATCTCAGTAAGCTCAGAGTTCTAGGAGGCTTCTCCTCACCTTGGCTCACTTCTATGATACAAAACATCAAAGGTATCACAACACCAGGCCTTCTGACCCTCACAACAACACATAGACATTCTCTAGCTCTAATGTGTAACTGCAGTACTACGCCCACCAAAAGATGCATCATCATCAGCATCGGGACTCTCAGTCCCCAGTGTGAGGTCGGAACTCACACTCGTGTCATCCCATCGAGAGCTATCCCTTTACACATGGATGCACGTATATGGCACCTCCGAGTATAGGCTTCAACTGCGACGGGACCACCTATCTCTGGTCTTAAGGGATCATACACCCTTTATGTGAGCAAACCGACTGGGAGTTGCGCTCTACTCCTAGGGAGATCCATATTTATCTAACTGGCTAGAAGATCTACCGAAAGGCAACCAAACACAAAGCACAGAAACATGCATACATATTATCATGAGGAAAGTTGTAACATCCAATTCAATGCATATGAATCATGTATGCAACCATTACTCCCTCAGAGTATGGTGGAACTCAAGCAGTGGGAAACACTCCCGAGAGCAAAGAACTTACCTAGCAAAGTCGTGCTTTGTTGTTCAATCCCTAAACTATGGTCTCCGCCACTGACACTCTCGGTGTCACGCCCTATACAAAGGCACACAAGTAATCAACAACGGTTCTCAATCGTTAGAATGAAAAGAAACACTATTCCTTTCCATCTAAACATCTTTTTCTAAGATACAAGAACTTGTCACCTAACCAATGACTGACAGACCCCCAGCAGGATCTATCTCGGCCTAACCAAGGCACTAGAGTCTTCCTAAGACTTTGCATAAGCCAATTCAAAAGAGTTCAATACTCTATCCATGCCAAATCTTAATGATTATCAATAGGGCTAAAACAATTACTTCAACACATTTTCACCGTTTATATAGCCTCCTGAGCACATATTGTAAAAGTACCTAGGCTCATACATATCACAATATCATCAATTTAATCAACATTCTTCCTACTCATACATTTCTCAGAGTCAAATTCCAAAGTCCATAAAAATTATATTTTAAAGCTAATCCTTCATCACAACAACCTCCTAAGCATACTTTTTCAAAGGACTCAAGCCTAATTTAAGCTCTAATTCAAATGGGTTACTATTCAGCTCAAGAACAAATTCTTAAATAATCAGTAGAATTTGAGTTTCTTACCTTTAAATTGACAAGGAAGGCTAGAGGGCAACTTCTCCAAGCTTGCACGTCCTTAAAACACCTCCTTTCCCCTCAGAAATCAAACTTTTGGAATTTTCCTAGAGAACGCGATCTCTCCGTTTGATGGTTTTTAAGGAAAAGTGATGATGGAATCTAGCTTATTGAGTAGTTCCCTTCAACTTTCATGTTGGAAGTGAAGTGTTTTGGTGAAGGAATGAGTTGGTATTAAGCCTCCAAGGCTTATCAATGGTGGAAACGCATAGAGGAAGAAGAAGAGTGAATTTTGGCTCACAAATCGTCAAATTGGGCCTTTTATAGTGACCCTGCCCACGTCCTGGCGCTAACCGCGCAAGATTCCAGAGAAAATTGGCTTTCTGGAGCTATTGGCGCTAACGGCGCTGCATCTGGCGCTATTCGCACCAAGAACTAGCCGTCGCCAATTCCGTCTTCAATTCCGTCGCTAACACTTTTTGCGACAGAATATTATAAATTATTTTTTTTAGGCTTGGTCATTATAGATCCTCACACAAAGAACACCTTCACACAGAGTTAAATTACATTGTCGCTCAGTGCGTAGTGAATTTCGCTACAGATGGAATTTTTATGCAGACATTTTCGAAATTTCGGCCAACTATCTAAATAAATTATTTACACTAAAAATAAATAAACCTAACTCTAAACTTATACAATTAATATCATATAAAAAATAAATTAAATCACAAAGTCATATAATTAAATTACATAGTGCAAAATTTCAACTGTCTAGTCTTTAAGAGTGAACATTTTTTACACATGTATAAAAATAAATGGAGAAGGAAATTTCAGGGTGTTACATAGTCTACACCTAAATATGAAAAACTAGTTAGATTTTTTGACATGTGGTCCATATACTTGAAGACAACTAGTTAGGTTTTTGGACTTGTAGTCTATATACTTGAAAATGTCAAATCAATTACATTTTTTGACTCATAGGTTATACACTTGAAGATGTAAAGCTAGTTGGATGCAAATAAATTTTTGTGCAAAAACAAAATGAGAATTGGGAAATTGAGAGATAGAGGCATGACTTAACATTAATTTCGAAGGCACATACACATATTCACCTGTAGTAGATGTGAATACTTTTAATCCTTAATCACTCTAGTAGCATATGAAGGGCTCAATTTACATCTAATGGATGTTGTTACAACTTACTTATATAACTCTCTTTATAATGACATTTGCATGAAACTCCTTGAAGGAAATAATTTGCCTAATAATGCATATTCTTGAGAAGAATATTCTCTATGGGTTAAAGCAATCGAGTCACATGTTATATAATCGACTTAGTGAGTACTTGCTAAAGGAAGATATAAAAATGATCCTAATTGTCCATGTATTTTCATTAAAATTTGGAAATATATTTTCCATAATTGTTGTTAATGTAGATGACATAAATATTATTGGAACTCTTGAAAAGCTTCCAAAAGCTATAAATTGATTAAAGAAATAATATGAGATGAAGGACCTAGGAAGCACGAAGTCCTGTTTGGAAAATTGAATATTTAAATAATAGAATTTCCATGCACCAAAAAGCTTATATAACAAAGGTGCTCAAAAGATTTTATATGGAAAATCATATTCATTGTACATTCCAATGATTGAAGGTCTCTAGATGTGAACTAAGATAATTTTAGATATTGAGAAAAGAATGAAGAAGTAATTGGTCTTGATGTACCATGTCTAAGTTTTATTGAAACACTAATATATCTTATTATGCATACACAACCTGATATATCATTTCTCACTTATTAACTAATAAAATATAACTCTTCACCAATACGAACACATTTAAGCATGTACTTCATTATTTTAAAGATTATTTGTTAGATCCTCTTAATGATATGTCATAAGTTTAGATGAGGTGATACAACAATTCCATGACAATATGTGAAATAAGCCAAAATAGGCACATTAGCCAATCATGCAAAAAAAATTAGCCCAACATGAGAAAATATGGTGTCGACTATCACATGTGAAGACTATGTTACATGTATTGCTCAATTGAAAAAAGGATACATCAAACGAGATAGAACAAAACATATTTGACCAAAGTTCTTTTTCACCCATGATCTTCAAAAGAATGGTGATATAAATGTTCAACAAGTTTGTTTGTGTGAGAATCTAGAAGAATTATTGTCATTACCAAGGAAGACTTTTAAGCAATTGAATCACAAGATTGGATTTTATTACCTTAAAGATGATTGCTTGCATAAGGGGGAGAAATAAATATATATGTTTTGCACTTTTTTCCTTTGTCAAGGTTTTATCCCATTGGTTTTTCTTGACAAGATTTTCAATGAGGTAGATGATAATGTATTGAAGGATGCTAAACTCTTTTTCCTTCACTAAGTTTTTATACCACATGATTTTTCCTAGTAAGCTTAATGAGACACATTTTTAGATAATGGACATCCAAGGGGGAATGTTATGTATAATCTATTTGGGGTTGTCCATATCTTTCTTTATCTTTTATGATTTATCCTTATTTCTTTTAATCTCTTGTAACTTCCCAAATATTTTTTGTATCTATAAATAAACCACTCCTCTCGAAAAGAATACACACAATTATTATCTTTTATATTATATTTAACGATTTGTATATTTATAACTTTTTATATAAAAATTATATTGTAAATTTATAATAAATATTTAATATTGTGACGCAATGTCATTTGTTCATTTTTAATTATTGATATTGTTTTCAAAATTTATTGACATTTAATTTAAAAATAAAGATAAAAAGATATATTAAAATAGACAAACAATTGAAAAAGAATTTAATGGTGATGCACTAACAACATAAAATAGTTTTGCATTGTTATCTAATCATAAATAGATCACAATTGATATGATTTATAAGATAATTTGTAAAAATCAACAACCTTATCCAAAATGATTGAGTAATTAACAGTGCAAAAATATTTAAATTGTCAATGCATATTCTTTTATTTTCTTGAAAAATCAAATATATGGATAAATATGAAAAGGGAAGCAGTTTGAATAGTCAAGAAATAATTGTTTTTTTTAGCTTCTAACAAAAAGAAATAATTTTTTTTTTATAATTCTTTTTCTAAGATGGCTAATTGTTAAATCAAATTAGAAAAAAATTGAGACATGTTCTAATTTTATTTGAAAAGAATACCAGCAAAT
>PYAF01001320.1:0-89201 GCA_007407185.1 Glycine tomentella | reverse complement strand
GATGTGATGAAGATGTTGTGATGAATTCTATTTTGTGGTTTATAATATGTATTTTGGACTGTCTGTATATTATGGACTGTAATATGGACTGTTTTATATGGGAACTTAAATACGTTGGATAGTTATTAACTCGTTCACCTTAATTACTATGTTGATGAATTTTAAATGAATTAGTTTAAGGTTATGGTAATTAATTTTCAAAAATTAATTGGGTAAAAAAAAGTTCCATTTGTAAACCAATTAAAGTAATAAGATAAATACGTAAAGAAAAAGAAGTTGTTACAGGAAGAGTAGAGAAGGATTTCTCTATGTCTTTGTCACTAGGAGTGTAAAGGGGGTTTTAGATTTTTGTTCTTTATCTAGGGTTGATAAAGGGTGAATGTTGTAAGCTTGTAAGAACTGAATTTTTGTGAATAGTGAAACTCTAATCAAAGTTTTGGTTAGAAGAAATTGGATGTAGCTTCTCTTTTGAGGGGTGAACCATTATAAGTTCCTGAGTTGATTAATTTCTTTATTCTATTCTTGTTATCTTAATTTGAGACTATTTGGTGAAATCTTTATTACTCAACAAGTAGAAGTTTATGAAATTATTTTCTTAAGCTGAGTGATTTGATTGATTGAAGCATTCTTGGTTTTAATTGTGATACGATCTTATAACTCTAATTCTTATAAGAATTTTAAAAGGCCAAGTTTTAACCATTTCACCCCCCTTTTGGTTAATTATGTGTTCATATTGTTTTCAATTAGTATCAAGAGCTAGTTCTTGAATGTTATTCAAGATCACTATCTTTTTAAAGAAAATGAATACCACACAAATTACCTTCAAGGAGGGTGCCTTCCTCAATCGTCCTCTAATGTTTGAAGGAGAACATTTTAGTTTTTGGAAAACAGAATGCAGATTTTCATTCAATCAAATGATCATGGTACATGGAATCCAATAGAAAAAGGTCCATTGGTTCCTATGAAAACTGTTGGTAATAATATGATTCCCAAAGAGTGGGATTAGATGACAGATGCAGAAAAGAAAGTTGTTCAGTATGATTTTAAATCTAAGAACATGATTACTTCTGTACTTTCTTCTGACGAATTCTTTAGAACTATTAGGTGTAAAAGCGCAACGGAAATGTGGGAGATGTTGGAAGTCACTCATGAAGGGACTAATGAAGTTAGAA
Organism: Glycine tomentella; assembly: GCA_007407185.1. Taxonomy (NCBI): domain Eukaryota; kingdom Viridiplantae; phylum Streptophyta; class Magnoliopsida; order Fabales; family Fabaceae; genus Glycine; species Glycine tomentella. Next base: position 88,029 of record PYAF01001320.1, on the reverse strand, counting down.
GATCAAGGAACTATGCCTTGATTCATGAGTACGAAATGTTCAAGATGAACACCACATAAAATATATCTCAGCTCCAAACAAGATTCACTCACATTGTAAATCATCTTCTTGGTCTTGGGAAGATATTTGATGCTGAAGAGTTAAACATCAAAATTCTAAAGTGTCTTACAAGACCATGGCAACCCAAGGTGACAACAATAAAGGAATCAAAAGATCTTTCCAAGATGTCCATGGTTGCACTTTTTTGTAAGCTTCTTGAGTATGAATTAGAAATGACACAACTAACACATGCAGAAGATGCAGATAAGAAACAAAATAGCATAGCCTTGAAAGCTGCATCAGCTAGTGTTGAAAAAGAAGAAGACTCAAGTGAAGATGAAAGTGATGAATGCTTGAACCTAATAGTCAAGAGAATCAGCAAGTTCATGAAGGACAAAAAGAACAAGAAGTTCACTAAGTTCAACAAAAAAAAAGGACATCAACAATAATAACACAAACTTCACATGCTTCGAATGTGGTAAGCCAGACCACATTAAATCTGATTGTCCTATATTCTTAAAGAAGAAATTAGATGAAAAGAAGACAGAGAAATAATGAAAGCCAAAGAAAGCCTACATAGCATGGGAAGACAATGACTCAACAACTTCTGAATCATCTAGTTAGAATGAAGAAGCTAATGTATGTCTCACTTCTACAATATGTGAAGATGAAGAATTCTCAAGTGTTGAATCAAAGCTAAATCCTAAATTTAACCAAATTTTTTATGCTTTCCATGATATGCATGAAAAGGCTCGAATGCTTGCAAAATCCAACAATAGGCTAAAAGGAAATCTTAGATGGCATGTCACCAAACTTGCAGCAATGTAAACTGAAATTTGTAACTTGAAAGAAGAAAATTAAAAACTTGTTTCAAGCTACAAAATTGATGGGTGTGTATGTGCATCTTCTTCATTAAATGTAGATAAATGCAAAGCTTTACAAAAGGAATTTGATGATTTCAAAAGGAATCAAGGTGAAAAGTATATGTTATTACTTTCGAAAATTCTTATTTGGTTGATCTTTTCAAAAGGTTATACAGAGGTAAATGTAGTTTAAATCAAATGCTAAGTGTACAAAAGTATGCTGGAGATACTTCTGGTTTGGGGTACAAACATGGAGAAAAACCTTTTGGAAAAACCAAGTTTGTACCACCAAATCAGAAGAATCAAAGAGGCTTTTCAAAAACAAAGAATAATCAAATGACTCATTTTGAAAAAACATCAAAATCATCATTATGGTACCTTGATAGCGAATGCTCTAGACACATGACAGGTGACATATCCATACTTACAAATGTTACTCTAAAAGATGGAGGATTTGTCACTTATGACGACAACAACAAAGGAAAGATAGTTGGAGAAGGATAGAAAATGTTATATATGTGGAAGGTTTAAAGCACAATCTCCTAAGCATAAGCCAACTATGTGATAAAGGATTCAAAGTTTCCTTCAATGACAATTGTTGTTTAATATGTGATGGTCAATCCAGTGAGGTTATACATGTAGGTAAAAGAAAAGGTAATATCTACTTACTCTCTATAGAATATGCATTCATTCACAACACTAATTGCCTAGTAAGCAAAGTTGATAAATCTTGGCTATGGCATAGGAGGGCAAGTCACATTAACATGCATCACATGAACAAGCTTATAAGAAAAGACTTAGTCATTGGCTTACCTAAACTAAATTTTGAAAAGGACTAACTATGTGATGCTTGTCAAAAGGGGAAACAAACCAAGATTCTTTTCAAAATAAAAATGTTGTTTCTACCTCAAGACCCTTTGAAATGTTTCATATGGATTTATTTGGTCCTTCTAGAACTATGAGGTTAGGAGAGAATTTATATGGGCTTGTAATTGTTGATGATTATTCTAAATTCACATGGACTTTATTTATAAGATCTAAGGGTGATGCTTTCATGGCATTCATAAAATTAGCCAAGCTTATTCAAAATGAAAAAGGATGCAAAATTATCGTAATAAGAAGTGATCATGGTGGTGAATTCCAAAATGAGTACTTTGAAAAGTTTTGTGAAGAAAATGGAATCAACCACAATTTTTTAGCTCCAAGAACATCTCAGCAAAATGGTGTTGTGGAGAGGAAAAATAGATCCCTTGAAGAAGGAGCTACAACTTTTCTTAATAAGACAAATTTGCCTAAACATTTTTGGGCTGATGCTGTGAGTACAGTTTGCTACACTTTGAATAGATTACTTATAAGGCCTATTTTGAAGAAAACTCCTTATGAATTATACAAAGGTAGAAAACCAAACATTTCTCACTTAAGAGCATTTGACTGTAAATGTTTTGTTTTAAATAATGGTAAGGAATCTCTTGGCAAGTTTGATGCTAAGGTTGATGAAGCCATCTTTCTTGGATAATCATTACAAAGCAAAGCATATAGAGTCTTTAATAAAAGAACTTTATGCATGAAAGAATCAGTTCATGTTATTTGTGATGAATCTAACTCCTCTAAAGAGGAAAAGAAGTATGAAAATGATGCAGGCCTTATAGAAGAGCATATACAATTGAATGGATCAAATAAAAAGCAAAAGGAAGAGCCAATTGTAAAAATGGAACAATCAACACCTATCCAAAAGCCTAAGGATTGGAGAACTACAAGAGATCTCTCTCTTGACAACATAATTGGTGAAGTCACTAAGGGGGTATCTACTAGATCTTCACTAAGAAATCTCTGTTGTGATATGACTTTTGTTTCACAAATTGAACCTAAGAGCATTGACCAAGCTTTACTTGATGAACATTGGATGCTTGCCATGCATGATGAACTGAATCAGTTCAAGAAAAATGAAGTTTGGGAACTTGTTCCTAGACCTTCTTCTCACAAACCTATTGATAACAAGTGAGTTTTTAGGAACAAACTTGATGAGAGTTGAATCATAGTCAGAAACAAAGCTAGATTGGTTGCAAAAGATTACAACCAAGAGAAAGACATAGACTATGAAGAGACATATGCTCCAGTAGCAAGGTGATAAGTGCCCTATTTTAGAACAATTCAAACTTACAATACGACACTTATCTTTTGATCTTAGTAAATTTGCTTATAAAATTACCCTAAACCTAGTCAATTTGAATTTAGTATTTCTGTAAATGTTATTTTTCATATTTTGAAAAGATTAGTCCAATCACGTGTTGTATTTTGATAGGTTCCGATGACTTTCGAAGCATCAAAGCAAGCAAAAAGGGCATAAAGATCAAAATTGGGGGGCGTCAGAAGCAAAAAGGCCCAGGCCCAAGACCTTTCTTCATCACTAAGCGTTTAACTCGCCCAGGTGAGCATCCTCATGCCAAATCACTCTCCCAGACGAGCTACAAATTCCAAGGGGATAAGGATTAGCTCGCCCAGGCGAGCAAACACAGGCAAAATCACTCGCCTGGGCGTGGACTCAAGCAGGTGCCCAAACCTATAAATAGCCATGCAATGGTGAAGGCTTAACATTCCATTTTTTGTTTTCCTTCTTCCTTGAACGAATTTCTGAGCTTTGTAAGAGAAAAATTGCTTAGGATAGTGATTAGGGAGAGTGAGAGAAGTGAGAATTAATGTGGAGACTCTGTCGGAAATAAGTAGTGATGGTTCCCTTCATCAATTCTTCCCTTGAGGAGGTGCTTTCCGCAATGGTTGGCTAGCTTCTCTTAAGGATTGGATGTAATCTTCTTACCCCTATGTCTCTCTTTTAATATTTATTTATGCATGAATCTTTTATATTCCTCATTGGTAATTTCACTATGTCTTTAATGTTTGATTCTACTTGATCACTAGTTTCATGAAGTTAATCTTAAGTAAGACTGGAAAGTAATCTTAGGATTTGAATTGAATGATTTTACTTGTTATGTTACATTGCTAGGAATATGGCATAATGTTTTGATTGCATAAAGTATGCGATTATGATTTTAATGTTGGGATATTTATTCAATATGCAAGGGATTAATATTTAGTAAATATCCTTAGGATTCTCAAATGCAAGGAGTTGATTTGGGATAATTTAATGTGTGCATCAATAAGGATAGAAAATGATTTATGCATGGTAAAGTTAATTCAATACTAAGGGTACGAACGACGAAATTCAATCATACACTTTTCTTGAATTTAACTAAACTCGCTTTATTTGTTTTCGTAGTTTCCGTAATATCAACGTACTAAATCTGTTAGATTTTATTCTCTTTATATTCGTACTTATGTTATTGCACAAATCAAATGAACCTTCGCTTACACTATTCGTACATAACTATTAAACTGTTGAATTTTATTTGAATTAACTAAGTAAACTCAAGTCCCTGTGGAGATGAAATTTTATAAATTTTGTAACTTACAACAACAATTGGTATGCTTGCCAAGAGTCTTAAATTTTGGCCACTGTCCAGCAACTGGAGAATGCCAACAAGAAGAGGAAGCTCATTACTTGCAGAACTAGACTAGACCTCAACAGAATTACCAAGGAAATTATCAAGGTTACTGAGGCGGTCCAGGTTCAAATCAACCTTATGGTTGGAGACAAAATACATATAATGCACCCACTAACCCTCCTTTTGCAAGTACTACTAACAATTCCTATGCAGGTTCTTCTAATAATGCTTATGCAGGTCCTTTAAACAGGAATCCACAACAACAAGCTCCGCCTGATAGATTGTCACAAATGGAAGACACTTTCGCCCAGTTTATGCAGGTGTCCATTTCCAATCAAAAGAATATTGATGTTCCATCAAGAATCTCGAAGTTCAAGTTGACAACTTGCAAAACAACTATCTAAGCATGAAGGTGGCTCTTTCTCAGCAAACACACAAGTCAACCCAAAGGAACAATGTAAGGCTATTACAACAAGAAGGGGGTTGTGGTTGGTTTGAAGAAGGATGATGAGAAAAAGAAAAATGAAGGAGTTGTAGAAAAAAATGATGAAAAAGTTGAAAAAGAAAATGAAAAAAATGAAGAAGTGGAGACAAATGAAAAAATTGAGAAAAAAGTGATGAGTGAAGAAGAGAAGAAAAAAATTGATAAAGGCAAAGTTGTGCTTACTCCTCCACTAGTTCAAAATATGCCTTATCCACATGCTCCATCCAAGAAAGTAAAGGAAAGGCAATACAAGCGCTTCTTGGATATTTTCAAACAACTGCAAATCAACATTCCTCTTTCTAAAGCATTGGAGCAAATGCCAACATATGCCAAGTTCATGAAGGATCTACTCACAAAGAAGAAAAAATACACAGATGATGAAACTATAGAGTTATATGCAGGTTACAATGCAATCATCCAAAAGACCATTCCATAAAAATCATGAGATCCCAGTAGTTTCACAATCCCTGTGACTATTGGGAAATTATCAGTAAGGAAATCTCTTCTTGACTTAGGCGCAAGCATCAATCTCATACCATTATCCATGGTCAAGCGGACAGGGGAAGTTGTCATCAAACCAACTAGGATGACTTTACAATTAGCTGACAGAACCATTAAGCATCCTTATGGTATCATTGAAGATGTGTTGGTGAAAGTTGACAAATTCTTCTTCCCAGTCGACTTTGTAGTCATGGATATGGTGAAGACAGTGAAGTTCCATTAATTCTGGGCAGACCTTTCATGAAGACTGCCAAAGTCTTAATTGATGTTGATGAAGGAAAACTCACTGTGAGAGTTCAAGATGATGCAGCGCAGTTTAACGTTCTTGAGGCCATGAAGTATCCCACAGATAAAAGAGAGTGTTTTAGAGTCGATGTTCTGGATGAGGTAATCTCTGACTCTAAAAGACTAATTCACAGAAAAGATGGCTTGGAGAAAGCATTGACTGAAGACGGAGATGAAGATGGAAATAAGGAAAGATCAAAATGTCTTCAACAGCTGAATTCTTGCAAAGAGATTCCTTATCATCAATCTCTCTTTGAAGAACTAAAGGAAGAAAAGCAAAAAGAGGAACCAAAGCTGGAATTAAAGGTATTACCTTCACATTTAAAATATGTTTTTCTTGCAGGTAATTCTGAAAAACCAGTGATCATCAATGCAAATCTTTCTAAAGAAGAAGAAAGGAAACTGGTGAAAGTTTTGCAGAAAAACAAAGAAGCAATTGGTTGGACATTATCAGATCTAATAGGACAAAACCTATCAAAGAATCAAGTCATGCACTCAAGGACAAAACACATAGAAATCAAACATCATTTTCTCAGGGATCGCATCCAAAAGGGTAACATCAAAATTGAGTTTATTGATACTAATACTCAATTGGCTGATATCTTTACCAAACCCTTATCTAGAGATAGATTCCATGATCTGAGAAACATGTTAGGTATTCTCGATGAATCTAATATATGCTAGCATGCTTATATGTGTTTGACTACATGATATACCATCTAGATTGGCTAGTCACCACATGTTCTTAAAATTCGAAAACCTACTGAAAAATATTGTTCACTCTGCATAATTGCCTGTTTTAATCAATTACTATGCATTTTAATCGATTATTTGATGTTTAAAGACAAATTCAGAGTCAAAACTCCCATGAAGTAATCGATTACAACACGGTTTAATTGATTACCTGGTATTTTCAATGTATTTCAAAACAAAAATAAACCTGGAGTAATCGATTACACTAACCAATTAATTGATTACTTGTTATTTGAATGCTATCCAGAAACAGAGATTATCTGGAGTAATCGATTACAATATCAAATTAATCAATTACCTGCTACTGAAATTTATTTCTGAAACAAAAACTCTCTGGAGTAGTTGTTTACCCTGTATTGTAATCAATTACTTAATGCATGAGAGCTGTTCCTATTTTCAAATATATATGGAGTAATCGATTATAACTCGTATTAATCGATTACGCTCTATTCAGAAACATTCTTTGCCTTGAAATAATCGATTACCAAGCTTATGTAATTGATTATCTATGATGTTTCTTCAAAAAATTGCACGATTTTCAAAAAAATCCTACATAACATATCTTATCTCAAATTCAAATTCAAATTTGTGTCAGTCTCATTTAAACCTCTTGAAACACGAAAAGTTGTTACAGATATTTGAAATTCAAATTTGACCTACAAAACTCTATAAATACAGACTTCAAAGTTGAATCTCTTCACACCAGAAATTTTATCTCTCTCAAGTGTAACACCCTAAAATTTCGATAAATGAAAATAGATGTTTGATATAATTGTTGTATTGTTTGAATGTTTGAATTAATTTAGATTGGTTGTGTTGTTGTGCATATTACCCTGATACAATTGTTTGGTATAAATGTTAAGATGTGCAAAATTTGTTTGATTTATGGTTGTGATTTCATTAACCGTTGGATTGTCCTTAACTTTTGATAGTCGCTTCGCAACGCATCTATGCATATTGTGACCGTTGGGATCTTCAAATTCAGGACTTTGAATTCTGCGCTAAGCGCGACCAGCGCACTGAGTGCAATTCCCAGATATTTCCAGCCAAAGAGGAAATTGTGCTGAGCGAGAAAGGGCACACTAAGCGAGACACTGGGTTATAAATACGCACAAGCAGCTCAAAAACACGATTTTCTCTCTCCTTCTCTCTTTAAACTCACCCAAAAGCCCTAAGAACTCCCTTTCCACCACCCACGACCATCATCAACCATCACGGGCCGCCATTGCTTGCCATGACACCACGACATGGAGAAGAACCTCATAATCAGAGCAAAATCTTCGAAACTTCTCTCGAAGTTTTAGTAGAGAACGAAGCTTCAAATCCTTCTTTCTTGATTTCCTCGAGGTAATCTTGGTTTCTTTTGTCTTCTCCTAACTAGTCTAAGCTTCTATTAACGAGAGAACTCCTAGTTAGGTAAGGGGAGTTTATTCTTTGGTTATAGTTTTGACACCATAGTTGGGGACCAGGGAGCCCAACTATGGGGATAACTGCATGTCCCTGCTGTGTGCTGGTTTTTCAAGAAAAACTATGTTTTTAACTAATGAGATGCGATGTATTTATGATTGATGTGTGTTTGTTCCTGTGTATGCTTGTTTTCAATAACAAACAATGTTTTAAACTAATGGAATGCAATGAATTTATTATTGATGTTTATGATGATAATGTTGAAATGAGATGATGTGATGTTGACGTTGATAATGACATTAATGAGAGATAATGTCGATGTGAGCATTGTCATTGTGTGATGTGGATATACATGCATACCCATGGGGGGTGCATGACTGGTTATCCTTGCGGGGAAGAATTTGTTCCTAGCCAGGTCATGCATTGATGATGCCCATGGTTGTATGCGGTGTATGTCCACATGGGGTGCATTAACCGATTGGTTACCCTTGCGAGGAAGGATATGTTCCTAGCCACAGTCAGTGCATCGGCGATATTGTGTATGTACATGGGGTGTGCATGATTGGATCTCCCTGCGGGGAAGAGTTTACGAATTTTAAGCATCCTAAGATAGAAAGGGAATGTTTAAAATTTCGGTCCCTATCCATGGTCAGTGCATTGATGGTGCCCATGTTTCATACTTCATAATTGCATGGATGAAAATATAATGGTGGCAGTAAGTATCGAGGGTACTAGGGGGCATATCACTCTGTTTAGAACTCCCTTGAGACTCAGGACTGATCACCATTGGGGGAGCGACCAGTGCACGACAGGGTGACCTCGACGAGCTACTCCATCATTTTCCTGAGAGAGGCTATTTCCATGAGTATGGTGAAATAAAGTGGATAGCTGGTTTGTTGAGTGTTTATTGAAATGATGTATTATGGAGAAATTGTGTTTGTTATTGTTGTTTCCTTCAAATTATTTTTACCTGATACTTGTTATTTTTGTATAATAAACACACCCTTGCAACTATTTTTGTACCTTGTGGTTGGTACCTGTGATGATCGCGAACTTTGTTTGTGGGAGCAGATGAGCAGTAGTAGGTGACTACGGAGGGCGACCATTTTGTTGGAGCCGCCGAGCCGACATGATAATGTCAGAATTCTTTTTGGAAAAGAGATGTGTTTTGTAAATCAACTCTTCCTTAGTTAGTCTATTGATTCTTTTGTTGGACATGTGTGTTCCAGGCATAAACATTTATATAAATACAACTAAATTATGTATTGTTACATGAATGATATGTAATGTTTTGAAATATACATGCATAGGTATTTAATTATATATATTTGCTCTTTGTATGACAAGTGTATTATCGCGAAAAATGTACTCCATTTTCATAGTCAAATTAATGGAGTTTTTCATTAAATAAATTTGAAATTTACATGATTAGAGTTAGTGATATCGTAGCGACGAGGCGGGCCGTTACATTAGTGGTATTAGAGCAGGTTGAACCTTTTCAGCCGGTGAGTTGTGAGTCTGCTATATTTCTCTGTGCATTCTGTGTTTGCTTGATTGAATGTTTGATGCTTTGAGTAATTAACTGTCTTGTAGTTGTTTGAGTTGTTTGTGTTTGAGACATGCACACATTGTTGTGATGCATAGGTTGTGGGTATTTCTTGGGGTGACATGTTTGTATTTTTTATATCTGTTATACCATGAGTTCCAATGCCTTGTCATGAGTTATCAGACTGGCCATCTGGGTAATTCGTGAAGTGCAATAGAACATTATGAAAAGCAGTCAGGAATACAAAGAGTGAAGAATCGGTGTAGAATTGTCTTGTGTTTTTGTTGTGTGTATTAATTCAAGGTTTTCACTTCTTGGTGTACGTAGGAAGTGATGCTAGTAGGAATGATCGTGCTATAACTTATGCTCTCCATGCCTTAGCTCAGGCTCTAGGGAATCAAAATAAAGGAGAGACTGCTGGAGCTACTAAGTATCAAGGGTTGGATCGCTTTTAGCGAAACATCCCCCTACTTTCAACAGAGGATATAACCATGATGGTTCTCACAATTGGATACGACAGATTGAGAAAATCTTCCGAGTTATGGCATGTGCAGAGGAGCAGAAGGTTGCTTTTGGCACCTAACCTCTGGTAGAAGAAGCTGAGTATTGGTGGGAGAATACTCGCCAATGCTTGGAGGCTAAAGGTCAAGCTGTGACCTGGGAAACCTTTAAGAGAGCATTTTTGGAAAAATATTTTCCTGAAGATGTTAGAAACGAGAAGGAGATGGAATTTTTGGAGCTTAAGCAAGGGAACATGACTATAGCTGAGTATGCAACTAAGTTTGAAGAGTTGGTGAGGTACTTTCCTCATTACCAAGGAAGAGATGGTGAAAGCTCCAAGTGTGTGAATGGCTTACAACCTGAGGTGAAGCAAACTGTGAACTATCAAGGTGTTCATCAGTTCCCTCTGTTGGTTAACATATGTAGGATATGGGATGAGGACTCACGGGACAGGGCGACGTATTATTGGAGTACAGGTCCCATGAAGAACAAGAAGACTAGGTCCCAAAATCGTGGAAAACCGTACCCAACCCCTCCTAAGCAATATGGTAATCGTTCCAAACAAAGCCAAAAGGGGGAGAAAAAGGAGAAACATATTGAAAGGATTATGTAATTAAATAAACCAAACAAAGCAATAAAGGGATAAACATGTTGTTCTTTATCTTAACCAATGTAAAATTACATAAGATAGGGAGAGCATATACATAAGTATGAATGTAAATTATTTTATGCAAAGCATACTTGACATTTGTTCTTGGCAAGAAGTTGATTTCATTTTCAGATATCAAGTACAAGCTCCTAAAAATCAACTCCTTTAAAAGAAAACCATGGTTCAACATGTCAATTGAAGTTTGGGATGATCAAAGCCAAAAAGGGGAAGATTGTTAGATACAAGGGGAGCTTGAAGAAGGATCAAGATGTATGCTGAAGCTTGGATGAATTTTAGCTTTTAACATGCCATTCAATTATAGGCATTTGTAATATTTAGATGTATGAGAGTTTCATCCTATGATTCATAGCATTGCATAAACATCATTCATTGGCTTGCATTCATGGTTTTACAAAAGCACATGGTTTGTGAAAAAGCTTTAAGATTTCATGATTGCATAAAAGCCAAGTGCTCAAGGGTTCAAGTTTTGGAAAAACTCTTTTTGACTGCCTTAATCAATTATCACAAATTGGTAATCTATTACTTGAGCCTTGAGGAACAGAATAATCGATTACGTGCATTAAGTGATCGATTACTCAGTACAAACATAGAACAAGTCCTATCTATGTTAATCGATTACAATTTATCTTTAATCGATTACTAAGCACTTTGTGAAAAGGAGAAACTCTGTGTTAATTGATACCATGAAATATAAATCGATTACTTTGTTCATACATCTTTTCCAGAAAGCTCGAGAACAAATTAATCGATTACTTTGTTCATACATCTTTTCCAAAAAGCTCAAGAACAAATTAATCAATTAAATGAACAATTAATCGATTACTTAAGAGTAAATAATTGATTACATGGACGTATTAATCGATTACATTCAGTTATAACAGTTTTTCTATATAAAACTGTTAAGTCTTTTGAAAAGATTGATAATTACATTACGAATTTTCAAAGCTTTCAAAAGCCTTATGAAGTGAGAAGAGATATTCTGAGTCACAAAGCACTTGTCCACAATTATGCCACGATTTTGGCACCCTTAACACATCTACTGACTAAGGATAAGTTTAGTTGGTCCCAAGACGCACAACAAGCTTTCAATGAATTGAAGAATGCAGCCAGTAAGGCCCCGATTGTAACTACCTAAATATTTACTTATTTTTATTTTTACTTAAGGGTAAATTTCTAAGAAACGTATAATAGTAAAATTTTTAAAACGTAAAATTTGCAAAAGATTTGTTACTCATATACATAGCAAATGTCTCTGATACAAAAGTTTATATAATACAAGTACACACTACTTTTCTCAAAAATCCAGCCTAGTTCATAACTTCTTTTATATATCTTCACTACTCCAAGGCCTCATGGAACCTGTCCATCATTGCCATCTAAAAAAAACATGAAATAGAGCGGGTGAGAAATAAATTTCTCAGTAGGCAAAGCTAAATCCCGACCCTATTATTTGGTTAGTAAAATAAAAAAAAATCAAACACATCCACAAGCAATATGCAACTATATGAATGCATGAGATGAACTATCCCAGGGCAAATGACCTCCACATATCGTATTGTATGTGGCCACACTGAGTGTGGACGCTGCTATAGTCTTACACAAACATGCATGAATTTTGCCATATATCCTTGCACCTGGGTACTACATATCGTACTGTATGTAGCATCAGATTCTGTTTGCCCAAAGCCTCGTACTGGACTTGGAACATGGAAACATGAATCCACCTATCTTAATCACATCAACATATCAACATCCATAAAAATCAAATTCATAAGCAAAATATATATCATATCATCATTTATAAGTATGGTTACACCACTATATCTTGTCCATTAAGCTTATGAGTATAGTTACACTACCATACCTTAATCAAGTAAGATTATTACTAACTTATGCATAACCAGAGAATAACCTTAACTACAGAAAAATTATGTTAGTAATTTAACTAATAATCCTCGATATATATAATATCTAATTACTTTAAACATTTATAAACAAAGATTCTCACCTAGTATACATTTTAATTTTCCTTTCACCTACCATCTCACTAATTAATCCTCAAAATCAAATCATCAAGTATTTAAATCATTCAACTCCACACCATTCATCCTCTACTTCAAGAATTAAATCAAAACATGTCCATAAAAATATAGACAGTCCAAAGTATCATTGAAATCACCTCAAAAGATTATCAATTGGACTTTCATACTTCACTAATATTAATGGGTATAAATCATAGCCTATCTTATAACTTAAATCAACATATTCTCATCAAAGAATAACCTTTAAACATCACAAAATTCAAGCCTAAATATCAACCATAAATCAGCCTACTAAAGAATGTAAATTAATCCAAACCATTGATTAACTAAAGATTTAAGCTTAACCTACCTCAAGTGAGTTTGAATCTTGATATCCCCCTAAATGCTCCTAGTTCCACGTGAGATTTCAAAGTAGCAAGGCTTAGGGTTTTTGTTTTTAGTATACTTGAAAATGAAAGGTAAAAAGGATGAAAGGAAGGATGAAAAGGAAAGTATGCAAGAAAGAGAGGTTTTTTTTTTGTACGTGCACTAGGCTTAGAAAGGAACTTGAAATTTTTAGTTCCTACACCCTCTATTTATAGTGTTGATGAACTTGTTTAACAAGCCTTTGCCATGAAAATATCCCTTAGGTCATTATGACCTTGCTTTACAAATGGTCCAATCATATTAGTTCTTGCTTTTTAACCACACAAATGTCCCTTTTCTTGATTTTTCTCAACACTTCTTCATTCTTCTTGATGTGCACGTGGAGTAGCTTGGCTTGTAGAGCAATCTTCACCAATTTTCGTGGATTGGCTAAATTTTTTTTTGGAAGATTTTGTGCTTTTCTTCGTTCTTGATTTTACCCCAAAACCCGTTTTAGTAAAATATTGATTCTGAATTCATTAACCGTTGGATCTTCCTAAAATTTTAAAGGTACACTACTATCCCACATATATAACTTTTGACCGTTGGGATTGTTGAAATAATGTCTAGATTTGTCCACGTGCAAGATGGAAGAGTATAGAGAAAACTTGGCTACAAATATCTCTAGGGTTATGATGACTTAGCTTTCTATTTGGTTTAATCCTATTGGCTATTAGTTCTTCACCCTACAAGTGTCCATGTTCTTGAGAATTCTACATCATCCTCCTTCCTTCTTAGTTTGCACGTGGAGTACCAAGCTTGTAGTGAAATCCTCATTTGTTTTCCTTTCCTACGTAGGATGGCTAGGCTTTAGTTATGCTTTTCTTCATTCTTTTACTTATTATAGTATCCTTGAAATTAAATTGTTTCTATCTTTTAAAAGGATCTAATTTACATTTTCCCACCTAAGAGTAATATAATTTCTAGGTTAATCATAATCCTATTAAAATTTCTTACAAGTAATACATTTAGGGTATAATTTACCTACAATTTACATTTACCTTAATTCATTTACTTTTGATTATTAAAATTACTAAATTGGTTCATCAAATGAGTTTATTCCTTTTATAATTGAGAGAAAATTCCTTAGATTATCTGTATCATTTTTCCATATTCTTCTGATGCTTGAGTTTTCTTAAATAAAGCCTCAAAGTTGACATCTTATAAAATTCCTAGAAATTTTATTCTAAAATTTTCTATCACAAAATATGTTGATACTTAGTTAGCTAAGTGTATTCTATAATTTCATCAAGTTCCTACAAAATTTCTAAAGTTATTTGAGCATTTTAGGCCTAGGGGCATTTTGGTAATTATGCTATTCAACCTAGGGACATTTTGGTCATTTTCAAAAATGTCCAAGGGCATTTTTGACATTTTCTTCTTAAGGGTTTTCTAGTAATTTCTAATTCTTGGAAAGAGTGATATAGTTATTTTTCTCTAAACATTCTTCTATCCAATTATCATCACATTTTTTTTATAATTTTGGGGATGTTACACCGATCCCACTTCTAACAAATTTTTCTTTACCTTTTTCTTGGAGACAGATGCTTCAGGGGTGGGCATGGGTGCTGTTTTATCTCAACAGAGTCACCCTATTGTGTTCTTCTGTAAACCTTTTTTCCAAAGCTTCTTCATGCCTCTACTTACATTCGTGAACTTTTTGCCATTACCACTGCTGTGAAGAAATGGCGTCAATACCTTTTGGGCCATCATTTCACCACTCTCACAGACCATCGGAGCCTCAAAGAATTAATGACACATATCATGCAAACTATGGAGCAAAAGATGTACTTGGTGAGATTGATTGGATATGATTATTCAATCCATTATTGTTCGGGCAAGATGAGTGTAGTTGCAGATGCCTTATTACGGACCCCTGAAACACCGACAAGAGAATTACTTTCACTTTCTATGTCGAGTTTAACATTTTTACAGGAGCTCACACGTGAATTATTTCTTCACCCTGAATTTATTGAATTCTGACAAGCTATTTAGAGTAATCCAGCTTCCCATATTGACTGCACTATGGCCCAAAATTTTATTCTTAAAAATGGCCATATTTGGCTACTGAATGGGCTTCAATTCATCGAAGTATTGTTGGAAGAATTCCATACAATGCCCAAAGGTGGACACATGGGTATCACCAAAACTTTAGCTCGAGTAGGGGAAAATTTCACTTCGTCTGGAATCAGGAATGATGTTCAAAATTTTGTAGCAGTCTATCGTGATTGTTAACACACTAATGTATGACACACAAAAACTTGCAGGTTTACTTTGTCCATTGCCTGTTCCTTCTAGCCCCTGGGAAGACCTGTCCTTGGATTTTATTGTCGGATTACCAGCTTACCAAGGTCATACGACCATCCTAGTGGTAATGGATTGTTTTTCCAAAGGTATTCACTTAGGGATGCTTCAATCCCATTAAACTGCCCACACAATTGCACTTCTTTTGATGGAGATTGTTGGCAAACATCACATTATGCCTCAAAGCCTAGTTTTAGAACGTGATCCTTTATTCATTAGCCACTTATGGCAGGAGTTGTTCAAGCTAAGTGGGACCAAGTTGTGTATGATTTCATCTTATCATCCTCAATCTGATGGCCAAACAGAGGTGCTAAATCGCGTTATCGAACAGTATCTACAGCATTTGTGCACAATCGACCTTCATCTTGGGGTAGACTCTTAATATGGGATAAATGGTCATATAATACGTCTAGGCACTCTGGCATGGGTGTTACTGCCTATGAAGTCACCTTTGGCAAGAAACCTCCTAGATTTCTCCAATGTATTGTTGGCACATCGAAGATTGAAGCAGTTGCTGATTTGTTGGCCGATAAGGAAGTTGTGTTTGGTTGTGTTAAAAAGAAACTCACAAAGGCACAGGAAAGCATGAAGCAATTTGCTGATATCCATAAGAGGGAAGTACATTTTAAGATTAGGGATTGGGTTATGGTTAAGCTACGACCCTACAGACAAACATCCACTATTGGTGCACCTTATTCCAAGCTAGCCAAGCATTTTTATGGTCCATTTCAAATAATGGAACAAATTGGAAAAGTAGCTTACAAACTTCAACTACGTGAACGATCTCGCATTCATCTTGTTTTTCATTGTTCAATTCTTAAACCATTCCACCAATTGCCAACAGAAGCAAGCCATCCAGTAGTGTTACCACCGACAAAAATTGACAACCAATCCGTAATCACACCTTTGGAAATTCTCAACACATAATGGGATCATGTTGCCATTGAACCCAAATTGATGGTGCCAATTTAGTGGGCGGGTCTATCCCCTTATGACACTTCTTGGGAAGATTGATCTAGTTTGAAAGCTACCTATCACCTTGAGGACAAGGTGTTTTTGGATGTCATGGGGGATGATAGGAAGGGAGTTATGGATAATAGGATACTAGAGGCATGAGTGAAAGGTCCAAAAGAAAGATCATTCCACCAAAACATCTAGAATATTATGTTTGAAGAGGCCTAACCAATTCTAATAGAGGAGTGTTGTGCTGGCATTACATAGGAATATTCTTGTCTGCCATTTACATTCTGTTATTTCCCCTTGCATTCGGTTATTGCAGCATTTGTGCATGCTATATATGTATTGCATATGTTCTGAGTATGGTAAGCAAGAAATGATATCTCTTTTTTCTCACCTTTGTTCTTGGGAGGCCCCTAGTCCTTGAATTCAAGGAATTTGCCACTGTGATCCTAACATACTCCTTCTGCCAAACCTTACCCTCCTCCAACAACAACAACCATCACTTTGCCCTACTCTCATTTCAATCCCAATTCCACAACAACAACTCCACCAAGGATGTCAAGGCCTAGGAGCTCTACGAGAAAATTGGCCAGTTTCCTGACCCCAACTCCACCGACAATGCTGATGTCTAAATCGTGCTTACCATTATCAGAGATGGGTTGAAGGTCCAAAGCCACAATCCCCAGATCAAAAACAAAAGAAAACACTAACGAAAACATCATCGACTGACTTGAACAAATGACAGAAAGAGAAACATCCTTCGACAAACTACGACGACGACCACCAATCCCTTCCTAAGCCAGGTCCTCGAGTGTCATGGAGAATGTGCTCCACTTCCCTCTTGCCCTGGCCCCACTGTAACATCACCTCATTGGTGTGCCACTCTTGGTATCGCGTAGAGGCCCTCACTCGATTCGAGTTCTTCATCGACAACTGTTATGCACTCTCCCCTAACTTTGGATTTGGGTTTGGGTTTCTTGTAGATTTGTTGATTGGGTGGATTTATTTTTCCTTTGATATGGATTTGGATTGGTTGCGACCAAATTGTATTTTGTTTTTTTTTTTGTAATTTGTGGTAGTTTTTAATCTTCATAAATTGTATTTTAAAATTTAAATTAAAAAAAGGTCACATATGTTTAAATTTGTCCAAATCTAGTTGTGAACCAAAAAGTCACATTTTAATTTTGTGAAGACAAAAAATAGATAATTTTTTGTACATAGATTAAAAATGAACTTTGAATATTTTACAGTAACTAAAAATATATTTTAACCACATTTGTAATATATCAAGGATACCTCACAAATTTTTATATTAAAAATCCAAAAAAAATTGATAATTTATCAAAAACTAAAACATATCTAAGCCCTTTTTTTTGTTTAGTTTTCTCTTTTTCTTTTACTCATTCTTAACAGTGGCAAGAAAGTTTAGTTGAGTCTCACTTTGATTTATCTTCCTTCCCTATTCACGTGCGGTTTCTCTTTTATCAGGTGAATTCCTTAGCAAATTTAAATTTTTATTTGTTCTTTATTATTGTTTCTGCATTTCAAGTTGCTCTTACACTTCATGAGCTTTTTATTATGCATATCTAATCTTGATGATGAGATGAATGGTACTATGTAGGTAATATGATTGATTTTATATTATTATCATTTTTTAACATATGTATTATAATTTAAAATAAGTTTAAATATTTTTTATCTCTGAAAAAATATTCAAATTTTGTGATTATTTTCCAAAATTCTTTACTTTGTAGTTGCTCTCTACAACTTTTTTTTTTATGTCTTTGTTCCCTGCTTCCGTCAAATGATTGTTGATGTGTTTGTTAAAAGGTCAAGTCACATGTCCATCTGTGAAAAAAAAATTAGGTTTTTCAACTTTTTAAATCAGTTATAACTAATGTAGAAAATGTTACTATTCTACATCAAAAAGAATGTGAGCGCTTGAAAGAATTTTTATACCGATTGTAAATATAATCGATTTAAAAAATTGAATAACCTGATGCATTTTATATCAACATACACATGAATAGGTGATGTGTGCCTTTAATCGTCACATCAACTATCATTTGATGGAATCTAACAATAAGAAATAGAAACAAAAAAAAATTAAATTGAAGGGAGCTATATAAAAAATATTTTTTTCAAAAACAATTAAAAAAATTGAATATTTTTTCCAGACCAAAAATATATTTAAGTCTTTAAAATATTTTATTTTAAAAAATAATTTTATTTTGTATCACATTAACTTTTTATATTTTAAATATAATACGAAAGATCCTTGACATCCAAAGACAATGACATTAATTTTGATTTTTATGAATATAAGTATATTTTTCCTATTCTTCTCTTATATTTTTAGTTTGGTAATTGTAATGTTTAGTTTTTTTCTCCTATATTGTTCTAAAGTTTAATTTTATTTCATTTTTAATAAATTTTAACTAATTAAAAAAAATTGCAGGAGTGTGTTTCTAGCACTCTCCTTTTATCAAGATGAATGCGACCGTAGGACTGAACGGGTAACCCATTAGTTCTTCACAGATTAACGATGGCAAGTATTCTTAATTCTGTATAAAGAAAATTAGACAAGATTTATCTTTTAAATGAAATATACCCAAATCATTATCCAGTCATGGATTACCATTACCAGGAAATCTCATTTTCAACGCTTCATTCACATGCATCACCCAAAGAAAATTATCAACAAGCTGAAAAACATAGTATTTTGGATTTGGTTACTTATTGAGTAAAACAACAGGTACTAGCATATTAAAGGCTGGCAATAGTAATGTAATTCGACCACACATTTTCAAACCAAATACAGCCTGGCCATTTACAAAGCCTACCAACCACACACACACACACCATTACTTTCCTAAGCTATTAGGAATGGCAGGACTGTTAGCATAAACGATTCATAGGTGAAGGTTGCAGAGCCAGAATATGCAGTATCCTTTTCCTTGAATTTGTCAGTTAGTCCCTGTGATACAAACAATTTAAAAGTGAGATTTTTCCAATAGGAAAAAATACAAATGAGGTTTGGTTTGGTTTCAACATAAACTAGAGAAGTTGGCCCGTGCTATGCACAGTCAGTAAAAGCAAAACAGTAGTGATCTGTATTTTAAAATGCAAAAGAAAAACAAAAGATGAGAGGGTAGCATATCAGGACACGTAGTTGAGTATAATTGCCGGTGGGACACATTTATAATAACTATTGATTAGGACGGAATTTATGTTCACACTTCACACTAAGGTACTGTTTTCAAAGGAATGAAAAAGATGTGAAAGTAAAATGAGATAAAAAGAGATAAAATATTGAATTGAAGTGTAAAAGCAATAGGATCTTCACCAATTTTCGAAACTTTCATCTCAAATGCATTCAAATATGATTAACCCAAATATTACCTAAAAATGGCGTTTGGATGGACATCCAAACTGAGGTCCACTCCTCATTGAAAGTTGTGCATGTTTATTTGACAAATTATTTTTCTAGTTGAGTTAAACATGATTTTCACCTAAATTGAAATTTATCCTAAAACTATTACTCTCGCTTTTCCGTTGAAGGTAAAAAAACTTCAAACATAAATCAAGTTATATTAAACCTACTTTTAACTAAATTTAAGTTTACAAAATTAAGTTCAACCAAACTCCACTTTTTCAACTGTAATCCAAACACACTAAGAAATAGGACCAGTTTGAATGTTTCATGAATCACCTAAACAACACGATAAATTTCACAAAAAGGAACATGTTGTGCTTTATCCTAAAGAGCGAACTATGTAGGAATTTGTAATTATTAAGTTCAATTCATTCATGTCTCATTTGCCTGCCCATGTAATATTAAAAAGGACATGAAAGTATTGGCAATGAACTAGCTAACTTTAAAAAGGTTCTATATGGTTATGTAAATATGCATGCAGTTCGATAAAGATTATCTGATGCTATGCAGCCGAAGGCCTGTTTTCACTAAAATTAATTGCAGAAACGGATAAAAATAATAAATCAGAGTATTTGGTAGCTCACCTTAACAGTAAGACAACATCTGCATTAGGAAAGATGGAAAGAAATCAGTTTAATTGAAATTGAAAGTTTCTCCCATTTTAACTGAAGACTATGTTGCCTTCATCAAACAATACATATAAAAATATAATTTTCCAACATCAACAGCAACAATATCTTTAACCCAAGTTAATTGGGGTTGGGGGTAAATGAATTCAATGATAAATACGAGAAAGTTGAAAAAAAGAAAAAAAATGTAAAAGCAAAGAAGGGAGAAAGAAGGAAGGGGAGAGATGAAGAGAAAAATGACTAAAAAAGGATCATATGAAACGTAGAATTGAGCACCTGTTTACTACCTTTGTCTGCCCATCTGTTTGTGGGTGATAGGTAGTGCTCATCTTTAATTGAGTGTCTGTCTTCTTAAACAATTCCTTCCAAAAGAGACTCATGAATAATTTTTCCCTATCAAAAATTATAGAAGCAAGGAACCCATGCAGCCTTACTACTTCATTGATGAACAACTCAGCCAACTCCTTAGTTGTATAAGGATGACATAATGTCAAGAATGGGCATACTTAGTCAGCCTGTCTACTACCACTAAAATAGTATCTTTTCCTTGTGTTTTTGGCAACCCTCCAATAAAATCCATGGATATATCAGTCTATACCTTATTTGGAATATGTAGAGGCTGAATTAATCCAGTTGGGGCTACGGTACTAGCTTTATTCTTTTGGCATATTTCACACTCAGCGACATACTCCCTTATAATTTTCTTCATCCCATGCCAAAATACCACACTAGCCACCCTTTTAAAGGTTCTAAAAAATCCAGAATGTCCACCCATAGGTGAATCATGTAATTCCCTTTAAGAGCAAAGTTATTCTAGAAGATTTTTTAGACAAAACTAAATTGTTCTTGCAATAAGCCTGCCTCCATGAATGGTATAACTAGGGGTAGGCATGGATTGAATTTTTAAGAATCCAATCCATATCCAATTCATATCTATTTAAATAGAATGGATTTTAAATTTATATCCATATTTTTTTAAAAATAATTTAGATTCAAGATCCAGTCCATTTAAATGGATATGGATTTGGTCATATCCAATTTATATACACTTAAATGTTATAATTTTTTTTATACAAATTTTAGTTATTAAATGCTAAAAAGTGAAAACTTAGTACTTGCCAATTTAAGAGTTATTTTCAACCGACCTTGGTTAAGACTATTTTCGATCGATCTTCGTTAGTGTATTTTTGGCCTACCTTAACCAGGGCAATTTTGACAGATATCGGTCAGTGCAATTTCGGTGGACATTGGTCATGAATGTTTTTGGTCAATCTTAGGTAGGTTACTTTTTGGTTGAGGTCAACTAGGTTTTTAGTCAATGTTAGTCGATGATATTTTTTTGCCAACATTGACTAGGGATTTTTCGATTAACATTGATCGTGACTAGTTTTTGGTCGACGTTGGTTAGGATTTTTGTGGCTAACATCGATAAAGTTTTTTTTGGCCGATATCGATTGTTGATATTTTTTTGCCAACATTCGTGAGGACTATTTATTGGTCGACATTAGCTAGGTTTTTTTGCTGACCCTGATTGAAACTATATTTTTGTTGGCAACGGCTAGGATTTGTTGGCCAACATTAACCATGGCTATTTCTTTTAGCTGACGTTAACTAGGGATATTTTTTGTTGACATCAACTAGGATTTTTTCTATCGGCATCAATTGGGAAAATATTTTGGCCGACATCAACTAGTTTTTTTTGCTGATGTCAGTCGATGATGTTTTTCAGTCGATGTCGGTCGATGATGTTTTTCAGCAGATGTCGGCAAAAAAATAGTTTTGTTTGACGTCGACAAAAACACCCTAGCCGACATCAGGAGAAAAACCTACCTGACCTCGATAAAAAAATAATTATGACAAACATCGACAAAAAAACCTAACTAACGTCGACCAAAAAATAATCTTGACTAATGTCGACCAAAAAGACTTTGGATGTCATCGGTCAAAAAATAGTCCCAATCAATGTTGACTACAAAAACCATTACCAACATTAATTGAAAAATAGGCTCAATCGATGATGCCTCAAAATCATCATTAGTTGACGTCGACCAAAATAACTTTAGATGACATCGACCAAAAAATGGCTCCTATCAAAGTTAGCCAAAAAAAGCTAACCGTCATTGTCCAAAAAATTGTATTGGATTTAAAAATCCAAACAAATATCCAATTCATATCCAATTATTTGGATTGGATTTAAAATCCAAAAAATTGGATTTGGATATGAAACTAATCCATTTAAATGGATTTAAAGTGGAATAGACTAGATTGGATATGGATTTTTTTGCACAGTCCTAGGTATAACCAGGTTTCTCAACTGTTCTAGTTAAAATACCTTGATAAATCTCATATAATTGAGAATCAGCTTGCATCTCATCATCCCAATCCACCCACTCCTCCTCTTGCACCATAGAAACAGCAGAAAAAACAAACTGCCTTGAGAGTGCATCAGCCACCATATTTTCTTTTCCAGGCCTATACTGGATTTCAAAATTATATCCAATCAATTTAGTAGCCCATTTAAACTACTCATCACTTAACATCTTTTGCTCATTTAAGAACTTCGAGCTCTTCTGGTCAGTTTTGATGATGAATTTCCTACCCAACAAATAATGTCTCCACTTCTTTATAACCAACACTACTACCATCAATTCCCTTTCATAGACTGATATGAGTTGAGTCCTGTTAGATAAAGCCTTACTCCAAAAAGCCAAAGGTATGCCCTCCTGCAACAGCACTGCTCCTAACCCTGTACCTGAAGCATCAGATTCTAACACAAATTGCTTAGAAAAATCACATACCATCAACACAGGCAGTTCACCCATCACAGCCTTAAGCTTTTCAAATAAATCCTTTGCTTGATTTTATTAAAAGGCATCTTTCTTTAATAAAGCATTGAGTGGTTGTGCCCATTTCCCATAATCCTTCACAAACCTCCTATAATACCCTGTCAACCCCAGAAATCCTCTCAAACTTTTGATATCTCTAGGTACAAGCCATTTACTCATTGCTTCCACTTATTTGGGTATGCTTTCACTCCCCTTCCTGAAATTAAATGACCCAAATACTCCAAGGACCTCTGACCAAAAGTACATTTTTTTTATTAACATATAATTCATGTTGTTGCAGTACTTGTAATATTGCCTTTAAATGCATTCGATGCTCCTCCAAATTCTGACTGTACACTAAGATATCATCAAAGAATACTAACACAAACTATCTCAAAAATGGCCTAAGTACCTCATTCATCAATGCTTGGAAGTCAAACCAAAAGGCATGACCAAAAACTCATAATGACCTTCATGAGTTCTAAAGGTTGTTTTATGCACATCTTTAGCCTTCATTCTAATCTGGTCATATCCAACTGTCAAGTCCAATTTAGAAAACCATTATGCTCCTCCAATTTCATCTAATAACTCTTCTATTATAGGTATGGGAAATCTATCTGGTACTGTAATTTTATTAAGAACCCTATAATCCACACAAAACCTCTAGCTTCCATTTTTTTTTTAACTAAAATTACAGGACTAGCAAAAGGACTAGTGTTTGCCCTAATAATTCCAGCCATCATCATCTTCCTCACTAACCTTTCAATCTCATCTTTCTAATAATGAGGATACTTATAAGGTCTTATGTTTGGAATCTGATTACCAAGTTGAATATTAATAGCATGGTCCTTTCCTCTGTGTGGTGGTATTCCTTGGGGCTCTTTAAAAACCCTTCAAACATCTTCAAAAGCTGCTCCACTAACTCAAGCACTGCTTCTACTCTTTTTTCTTGATCAATTGCTTGTACTTCTACCAGAAACCTCTTATCAGCTTCCCTCATAGTTCCTTTTATCAACTTCAGGCTGATGGAAGCCTTAATTAACTAAGGTTCAGCCTTCAACACAATTTTCTTATTCTGAACCTTAATAGCCAAAGTCAATTATTCAAAATTGGCCTTCACTTCTCCCAATCTAGCCAACCACTCCACTCCTAACACCACATCAGGACCTCCTAGTTCAAACAAATAACAATTTTGAACCACTTGTACTTCTTGCAACTCAATTGATAATGCTTTACACATTCCTTGATATTTCACCTTATGGTCATCTCCCACTTCAACAACATAAGGTTGTGTAGGAGTCACTTCTAACCTCAATTCTCTCACCAATTTCAGAGAAATGAAATTGTGAGTAGCTCCACAATCAATTAAGACCACTACCTTCCTTTTTTTATTTTTCCCCATAGCTTAAGTGATTTCTTGGTTGTAAACCCCTCAATACTATGCAAAGATAGTTGATGTAGTTTTTCCCCCTCCTCATCTTCAACCTCTTCTTGTTCCCCACCATCAATTTCTTCCCCTTCTTCCTCCATAATCATCGACTTCAATTGTTTGTTTTTACAAACATGACAGGTATATACTTCTCATTACAAGTAAAACACTCCTCCTTCCTCATTTTTTTATTTACCTCCCCAAAAGATAATCTATGGAAAGTTTTCTTCTTATTCCAAGGCTCCCCTCAAGTTTTAGCCAGCCCCACTAGTTCCATCACGTTGCCACTGCCCTGCTGCCACTTCTTGGACCTAAAGAACTACGCCTATGGAAAGGTTGACTCCATTTCCCAGTTCTGGGTAGATTACCCATAATTCTATTCTTCTCCTCCACTTGTCTGGCTTTCATCATAGTATCAAGCAAAGTTTTCGATTCATGCAACCTTACTTCTGTCCCAATTTCCTCCCTTAACCCCTTCAAGAACACTTCCATTAGAAATATTTCATCCAACCCCTTTCCTACCCCCACATGCTTCTCAACCTAGCCAATATATCCCTACACATTATCATCTTGTTTTAATGCTAACAAAACTTGAAAAGGGCTTCCAACATTCGTACCTTGAAACCTATGTATCAAAGCAAGCTTGAAACCCTCCCAAGATTGGTGGGAACTCCAAGATTCCCATACCGCCTCCCCCTCCATAGCCACTAGAATCGCATCCAACTTCTCTTCTTCTCTCACTGCTTGGAGACAAAAATATCTCTCAATCCGCAACATCCACCCCACGAGATCCTCCCCCGAAAACATAGGCATCTTGATATGCCTCCACTGACGTGCACCTTCCTCGCCTCCTTCCCGGTTCCTTTCTCTTCCTTCCTTCGTCGGAATTGTCTCCTCCATTGTTGGCTTCTCCTAGTTCGTTGCCAGCTTATGGAGCAGGGACTCAATCGAACCCAATCTCGATTCAATCACTTCCCTGTGGGTCTCCAATGCTTCGTGATTTTCCTCGACAGCTTGCTCCATGCGAGCCTCCAATTTGTTGCCTGTCTTCGACCCCATTCACTCGCACAACCCCAGAATCTGGAGCTCTGATACCAGTTGATAGAACTGGATCAGGCACAGAAAATGAAAGACTGAATCTTTGTTGAATATTGGGGACTAGCTCCTGCAATACACTTGTGATTTTCGAGGATCACAACCTCTATATACCACTCAGGTCCTTTTTCCCTCTGCCTCTCTTCTATTTATAATTTCCTTCCCATTAGTTAGTTATAACTAATTAAAACCTTAGTTATACTAACTGTTATAACTGCTATATTACTATCTAGACCCCCTAGAATACATTTTACCCTACCTCCCACTCTTATCAAGATAAAACGGGTCTAACCCTTCACCAAGTTTATAGTTTTTCTCCATTCCGTCCTAAGACACACCATCTGTCAATCTATATCTCATTCCATTAAGTCTTATTTAACTACCTTTCCGCATGTAAGTTTCGGTCTACTTCTACATCTCTTTGTGTCGAGCTCTTGGTAATAAATTTTTATTCTTACAGGAGCATCCAAAGACCGTCTCATTACGTACCAAAGTCACCTCAACTTCTATTTCCTCATCTTTTCACTCACCGATACTACTGTTACCTTTCATCAAATATCTAAATTTTTTATATTATCCATTTTCGTATAACCACAAATTCACCTTAACATTCTCATTTCTGTTACTCCTATTTTATGTTCATGTTGTCTATGTACTGGTCAACATTCAGCTCCATATAGCATTGGAGGTCTTACAATTGTTCTATACAATATGAAGTGTCTAAGCCTATGTGGTTATTGTACAAGGACAATTTTGTTCTCTCGTTAGTTATAGCAAAAGAAAAAATTGTATTTTAAAAGAAAAGAAACCAAGTGGAGAATCCTTGTTCAAAGTATAAATAAATAAAAAAATTATCCAATAAAAAGATAGAATTGTAGCATAGCCATACTCGATGAAATTGTCATATTCTATAGCCTTGCTTTTTCCACCAGTTTTGTCAAACTTTGAGACGAGCAAATCCAATACCACAGGAGAAACAGCATAGCCCAGACTCAATAGAGCATCTCTCAGCTCAGTAGAATCGATTTTGCCACTTCTGTCCTTATCAAATCTCTCATAAATGGACTGCAACCACATTCCCCAAGTTAGAAGAATATGTTCCAAGAAAAAGACAGTACAGCATAATTTGCAAACTTGAAAATCAAGATTAACAAGGAATAAAGATAAAAGGAGAAAAGGACATACCCTCCAATTCTGAAGACTGTAAAATAAAGATGTGAATTCCTTTGGTCCTGCAGTGCATTATATTGAAACAATAAATACTCCCGCCTTATAATTTGAACCTTGGTTAAATATACAAATTTGGTTCTATTTTTCAAATTGCAACTTGAATATTTTACTAAATATCTAATCATCTATAGTAGGAGTGACATCAACAATCACTTCTGATTCAACAGTTTACCTGCTACAATTTAAAACAATTGATTATGAACGGTAACTAGCATTGTTATAAAAATCGGTCCGATCTTTGACCCGATCAAGGTAGTGGGTCACTGGGTCAGTGGTCCAACCGGTGGGCCAGTAATTGACCCAATTTGACCCGATCTATATTAAAAAATTAAAAATTATATATTTATATAACTAACATTGTTTGATTAAGAAAAATTCATCCATAATTCTATACTGAAAAATCCAAAATAAAAATTGAAGTATTAAATTAATAACACAAATAAAGTATATTAATAATAAAAAAGACTGTAAATAACAACTACCTAAATCAGAACACAAAAGTCCATTTCAAAATCTAATATGGAAACTGCAAAAAGCAATAAAATGGGTGCAGAAAGCAAATTAGGCCCAACTAAGGAGAAAACCTAACTATATATTATTCTGTTCTCCTTCTTTCCAGAGGAGAAAACCTAACTATATATTATTCTGTTCTCCTTCTTTCCAGTTCTTGTCGTGCTGCATTGCTGCCATAGGGAATCGAAGACGGAGGAGCCAGGAGGTGTGCTTTTGTGTTGCTGAATGATGTTTTCTACAGCACACACCTTACCTCACCTCACGCACTAGTTAGTGTTTCTTCCCATTTCCTCTGCCGCCACCATCACCACTATCAATGGCGACGACAACCCGCACTGCCACCCTCCCCTCTCCTCTGCCCGCACTGTCACACCCACTTCCTCGAGCCACTATTTTGAGTTTTACAAAACCCGGTCCGTGTTCTTAAACCCGTCCGGGTCGCCGGGTTCTTCAAAAACCGACCGGTTCTTGCTGAGCCACTTGCATGGCCAGTTCCACACCCAACCCGGCCTAGAGCTACCAGTGGTTCCCTTCCGAACTGATTTTAATAACACTGGTAACTAGTATTCTCAATTAGACTATTCTCAAATAGACTATAGACTATATTCAATAAGATATTTTAGTTAATTTTTAATTTATTTATTGGCTGAAAAACTTGTTTAACGATTTGATAAACAAGTTTTTTTTAGTAACTTCTAGTATTTTTGAAACACTAGCTTCTAATTATTAATTTTTTATTTACTACACTTTTATCCTCAATATATTTATTCATTTTCCTTGATACTTTTTTAAATAAATCATAATTTTATTATTTTTCTGTTATTTTACACTTTTTAACCACTTTAATAGTTAATTTTACCGAACACTTATAACTTTTAGTTAGTTTTTCAACTAATTTTGCCTAATATAGCCATAGTCATAGTGTTTTAAAATAAATTTTAACCAACTTCTGTTTCACATATTTATTCAAGAAGTAGGACAAATAATCCTATCCACCATTCAACACAACAAAATCAATTTTTAACAAGTGAACCCAGTAATTTTTCAGAAATATTATATTTACATTAAAAAGAAATCCTAAAAATTTGAAGCATAATTGTCCAAAATAGTAGTTCAACGAAAAGACAGTCATGACATAGGCCTTATTTTAACATGAATTCTTTTGCATATTTCCTAACAAATTAAATCAAAATTCAACTGTAAAAAAAACTAAAACCAAAAAATATTTGAAAAAGAAATTAAAGTATGTACTGTTAATAATATTTTAAAATAAATTTAATATTATTAATTAACTAATTTTTGTAATTTTGATAAATTAGGGAGAGAGTACTGAACAGTAAACAGTAACCGTACTAGTAGTGTAGGTTAGTACTGCTACCAATACTAATTATTTGAAAAGGTAGTATTAGTAATTAGTACAACAAATCAATGAGTAACGTTGTTACTCTATTCCAATCAATTTTAAATTCATTTAATAGTAGCATTACTAGTCAATAGTTTTAGTAAAACTATGCAGCCTTCATTTTCTAACCACATGTCCACACATAATTTATATTTTAATATTTTATTATATCTCTCTCTCTTTTTTTACGGTTAAAGTCCTACCACTGTGGAATTTTTTTTTTTTCTATGCCTTTTTTCTCCTCTGCCTGTCAGAACACAAGAACTGCCCTATTAATTACTAATCTATATTCTATTCTATGTATATAAAAACTGTCCGGAGATCACCACGAGTCAACGACCGGATAATTTGTATTTTTTTTTTTTTGCTTTTAATACAAATATTTTATTCTATTAGGATTTTTTTCTCTCACTCCTTCTTTTACTTAAAAAGTATACATTGCGAGCTTCAATGCTAGTTAGTATTAATACTATTAAATAAATAATTTAATTAACACGACGCCAAGTGGAAGTAATAAAACCACCGTATAGGGTATAGAGTGGATCCTTCCTTCGTACTATGAAGTAGGCGGCCCCACAGCGTCCCTAAAAAGTCAGAACTCAAAAAAAGGCAACGCGCAAAAAATGGCAACCCGAAAAAATCAAAACTCAAGCTCAAAAAAGAGTTACTGTGCCACGTCACCGCATTCGCATTGAAAGCGCACGACACGCGTTTCACATGCAGGTAAAACAAACATCACAACAAAAAGACGCGTCACTTCCCAAACACCGGCGCACCTTAGCTCTGTGCGCCGGAAAACCTCTTCCCCGGCGCAATTTAGCGGAAATCACAATTTTTTTGAGTGTGAAAGAGAGAGGAATAGTGTAAGATCCACGGAAGAATTTGTATTCGATTTTCTTGAGGAAGTGAGAATAACAAAAAATATTAAAAATTAATAACTTCGTACCTATTTTCTTGACGTTGGAATTGGTGAAGTGATACATGAGAAGATGAACGGTTCTGAGGCTGAAGCTTTGGTTATACGAAGAAAGCGCTCCCTGCATTTCCTTGTCGTCGATGAACCCGCTTCCGTCCTGGTCCGCCATCTGGAAGCACGCCACCACGTTAGGGTCTGTCCCCGGAGGGAACGCCGATGGCACCAGCGACGCGAACGGGCTCGCGTAAGCCGGAGCCGGGTAGCCGCCGCTGCTTCCGCCGCCGTGGGAGTGGGACTCGTTCTTCGGGGGTTTGTTGTAGGGGGCGGCGTAGGGGGCGGACGGCTGGGCGTAGGGGGAGGCGGAGTAGGGCTGAGCGGGCGGCGGCGCACCGTAGGATTGCGGTGGCGGATGAGCGCCGTATGATTGCGATGGCGGATGAGCGCCGTAGGGTTGGGGAGGCGGCGGCGGCGTGCCATAGCTGTAGCTGGGAGGCTGGTTGGGGTAGCCGGACATGATGAAATTTGAAAGGGGGTTTTGAGTTCTGAAAGATTCGTGATTGATTTCTTCTAATTGCTGAAGACGCCTAAGAGAGAGAGATGGAGAAGGGAACTGCTTGATTTATACTCCAATTTTCAGAAATTATTACTATTGTTTCTATTAGCGGAATCATATGCATTATGTGTCTGTATTGTTATTACGATTAAATTTAATATATTTTTTTATTTTTTATTATGCTAAAAATCTAAAATTAATATATCTTATATTTTAATAATGGATGTGAATATTGGTTTGAGATAAAAAGAAAATTTAATTTAATATGTTTTTATTATGTTATTGTATTTTTGTTATGTTAAATTTAATATATTATACCCTTTTATTATACATTGTAATTACATAATAGTAAAATTACTTAATAAAATAAATGGTTAAAAGTTAATTAGTAAATTTTAAAATGAATTTAGATGTTATAAATAGAATAAATAAATATATTTTTATACTTTGATCTACTATTCATCATTATTTATAATAAAAATTATAAATTAATAATATAATTATATGTATATTTTTTTAACTCAATAAAATTTATTACAAATATCTCATATCACTCTTTAAAAATTATTTCGTTATTGTTAATTTTTTATTTAATTTTTCGTACTTTGTTTTCTTTTTTATATTTAAAACCTCATTTTTTCCACATGTTTTTAACAAAATAACATATATTATTAAATTAGTTTAAGACATATGAATTTTTGGATGAATTTGAATATTATTAATATTTTAAAGAAGAACATTACATCGGGATGTGTTTTATATTAATTCCTTTTGCATAGTTCACATTTTAACTATTATTTTTTTATAAGTTTGTTATATATGTTGAAAATATTTACTGACTATTGATCAATATTATATTTGTTTCTAATTTAGAGACATGATTTTTCTTATATGCTTAGATATATTACTCCAAGATAAGATAATATAGCAATTCAAATTCAAATAACATATATTAATGTAGCAATTTAAATAAAATAAGTAATCCAAATCGACAACCAAATTTTTTTATCTTATTTATCCTTTATCTTCTTTTTTTTTCCTAATTACAAAACTTTTGTATCAACTATTTTCACATTTATAATACAAGTATTTTTTTTAGCATTATAGAGACCTATATGACATGACACATGATAAATACATGATATTTGGTTTGATCTACAAAAGGAAATCAAAGTATTACAAAAATTACAAACTACCTTTAAAAAAGCTGCAAACTATGTAAACCAACAAAAAAATAAATTAAAATAATTTCTAGTATATGTTAATAATCAAATACTAATATGAGAAATTTTCAAGTATACAAATATAAAATCAAAATCAATTTTAAAACTAACAAATATCTAGAATTAAATTAATTCTTAATTTTTTTAAATGAGCAATTTAACAAAAAAGAGTTCTATAAAAAATACTAAAAAAAAAACAAAAATGGGTAGTTTTAAAATTCACAAATATATTTATAAAATGAGTTTTAAATTAAAAATGGAAATTTTTTAAAATTCCGTTTATTATTAGTTGGTAGATTTAAAAAATTAAAGTGAAGTTAGAGATTAAAAAGAATTAGTTATTTGCAAATTTGATTTAGGAGAAGTTTTAAATGGACAATTATGTTATCATGATGGTATATGAATACATTAAAAAATGATCAGTTTAAAAATCAAGAAATAACAAAATGAAAATAAATTTTAAAAGTAAAAAAAAATAGTTTAAAATTTAATTTAATAGATATGGTTGTGTATATTGACACTAAAGAGAGATGTTGTACATTGTCAAAAGAAAAATATAAAGACAATAAGAAAAGAGATGAAAATAATTATATAAGAAGCTGTTAACACAAATTAGAAATGATTTGTCTTACCATAGTGAGAAAGAAGCGCGGAACTAGTGAACCTCCAATGTCAAATCCCTTCTTCTGTGCTATGTTAATTACTTTTGCTTAATAGCATTAGCAGAAATATTTTTGCTTGAAAACTACCAAAAAGTGTAAAGATAATATTTTTACACATTTCTTTATAGTCCTCTTGGGTGCTTTTGCAATAGGTTTCTGCGTCATCCATCTTTGCGTCATCATAGTCTTCCTTTGTTGTCGCCATTCCGTCACGTTGCGCCAAAACTTGCTCCAAATTACAGTGTAGAACATTTATTGTGGCTTCATTCATATAAAAAAATATATATATTTATAGGTAGTTATTGTGTGTTGAAGAAAGTGAATAGTTTACTTAAAGTGAATGCTTCCATGAACCATTTATATAACATGAATGATTACATAAAAAGAAAAAAAAATGTAAGTTTTGAAGAATAAAATAATCATTATAAAAATGAAGATCAAAAAGACGATTATCAAAAGAAGTATCCCTTTATTTATTTATTGGTATAGATTTATAAAAGGAATCATATATAATAGTGTATCAAAAGAAGTATCTTTTATTTATTTATTGGTATAGATTTGCAAAAGGAATCATATATAATAGTGTATAGGTTATTTTTGGCCTAGCTTATTTGTAACTTTTTTTCCCTTTAAAATGAGAAGCTAGGTCGAACAGATTTCTTTTTTTATTTAAAGGCTCTTAAAATTATAATGAGCTTATATTTAAAGAAGAAGAAGGAGCTTTTGACCAACTTAAGCAAGCTTTTTGGGAAGGAGCACACTTCGAATCCTATCTCACCCCTTTTTTATGTTTATTTTGTTTTTCACCATCACGCTCTATCGGTATGTATATGAGCTGATTATTTATTTGATTTTTCAAATTGCAGACTTAATTGATTCTTCTTATTATTATTATTATTATTATATATATATATATATATTAAGATTTTTATATATTAGCTTTTATGTATCGTGTAAGAAAATTTTGCCTGTTATAGACTTTTATATATATTACCATTGTTACGTAAGAACTTCTATACAGATGGTATAATATTATGTATATTAGATAATAGTTATGTTAATTATTATTAGATTACTTCATAATTTTTTATTTATAAATATAATTTTTTATTAGATAAAAATAACTATTTTTCAATAAAAATTAGTTTTTACCAAATAAATTTTAGGTTTAAAAATGCTTTTAAGTTAAAATAAAATCAAAACAACCAAACAACTTTTATTTTTATTTTTAAGCTCTTGTTTTTAGCTTTTTAAGTAAAATAAAAGTTGGCCAAATATATCCATAGTAGGTGTCTTATTTAAAAATAAATAAATGTTTTCTAGGCATATTTTAATGAAAAAATATTACCGTACATATAAGTTTGGTACACTTAGATTTTCCTAAAATATATGGTTAATTATATGTATAAATATGATTAATTTTTCTTTAAAAATATGATTAATTTTATTTTATAAAAGTAGTTACACATTATTATTTATAATATATGATCACGAGTGTGTGATATATAAGTAGAAAAATCATAAAATTATTGAAATATTTGCATACATGATCTCCCGGCATGAGATAAGTTTTCGTCATAGCAAGACAAGACCCTTGATTAGTTGGACATGGTGAAGATTTGCCACATTGAAGTTTCACTTCACCACAACTAATCTACAAAGCTATAGACCTTGAACTTAAGAGAAACTCGAACAACAAGCTATCTATTCATCCTAGTGAATAAGGACCAGAGGCATGAAGATCAAGTAAAGAGTCCTTATTTCATAATGTAGTTTTGCTCCAACGAAAATCCTTTGAGACACAAAAAAATAATGTAATCTCAATTATATTTAAAAAAGTTGTAACATCCTTTGTATAGACTTTTGGTTTATTTGTGAACTTTAAAAAATAAATTCTCAAATTCTCTCTCTTTTCTCCTTTCCTTCTCTATTTTCCTCCATTGTTGCTCTTTTGAGGTTTTATGCTTAATTTCACAGTTGTTGAGTGTTTGAAGTAAAATTCAAATATATATCTTTGTTTTTCTGATCAATTTCCATAATTAATGTGATCTGATTTTAGTTCTATGTTTAGATATATATTAGAATAATCAACCTAACTTGGAGGTCCATTACAAACTAAAGGTCTAGAAGGAGAGCTTGAAGCACTTCCTTTGGTTAGCTTTAAAGGACCCATGACAAGAGCTAGAACTCAAGCCCTTCAAGACCACATCAAAGCTAACTTATATCTTTTGGACAAGTATGAAGAATCACACCAACTCAATACAAACACAAAACAGGCCTGTTTGTTTTAATCGATTATCATTTATCTGTAATCGATTACTAATAATCCATTATCATTTAAATGTAATAGATTACGCAGCATTTTGTAAAATGGAGAAAACTCTGTGTTAATCGATTACATAATGAAATAATCGATTACTTTGTTCATACATCTGTTTCCAGAAAGATCAATAACAAAATAATCGATTATCTGAGCGTATTAATCGATTACACGATTCATTTCATTTGTAATTTCACTTTCATTTAGCTTATAATTTTGTGGCTATATATATAGCTACCCAAAAACTGAATGTAACAACTTTGTTCATATGAATGCAAATCTGAAATTTGCATGAGAGTTTCTCTCTTGTTCTTGTGCAAGAACATCTTGGGTCTTATCAATGGTTTTTCAATGCTATTGTGACGATTCTTCCTAGACTTATTGGAGAGCTTCTCCATGGTGTCTTCCATCTTCATCCCTAACCTTTCTCCATCTTCCATTGTTGTCCATCAAAGCTTTCTTCAGCCATGTTCCACTTGAAGTGCTGAAAGCTTCAAGTTTTTGAAAGATTGTTAAAGAGTGAGTTTCATTGTAAGGTAGATTTGGGAAGTTAATGTCTAATGGGTTTAGACATACATCATGTGGTATCTAGAGCCTAATCCTTGTAGAATTCTTCTTCAAGTTCAGTTCTAAGAACTTCTTCAAAGATAAAAAAATTGCACCTTATCCGAAAATCATAAATCTTCTTCTATTCCTAGTTTTCTTGAAGCTTTCGTGAAAATCTTGGTGGTATGGGCTTTGTTGTGTGTTCCGCCACTTAACCTTGTGTTTAACTTCAAGTTCTTGTGAAATTCATGTCTTCATGTTCTTCATTTGTTCTTGATATTTTTCTAATTTTCTAGTCTTGATTCTTGTCAATTTGTGTTAGTAGTTGTTTTTGTGTTGTATAACCACTTGTTTTGATTCTAATCTCATGCCTAAACTGAATTAAATTGTTAGAAGCATATTTTACAATTGTTATACATAGTTTTTTCGTGACTCATTAAGTTTCTTTAAGAATTATTGAACTTGTACAAAATAAAAACAAAAAGCTTACAAAATATTTTGTGAAAGAAACAATAAAAGGCAAAAGAAACACAATTTGGTACAGCCAAAGAAATTATTGATTGGTGGATAGAAAAAGTGAAATAAAAACAAAATTTAGAAGCAAAGCAAAGTTACAAAAGCTACAAGTTCAAATTTCCTTTGAACCACAAAATTAAGTGAACTTGTATGACATGCAAACTTAGTGAAATTTGGCTTTTAAAAATTGAATTTGCTTGGTATATCCTCCTTGTGCAGTTTGGTATAGCCAATATATCCTTGAGTTGTCTCATTAAATTCCAAATTGAGTTGTGCTTTTCTAAAATTTTGCTTTTGTTGCTTGCCTCTTAAAAATTCCAAGGTTTTGTCTTAGAGTTTTCTTGTTCTTGGACTCTTGAGTATAGCCTAGAATTGTTTCCTATTTCACTATAGTAAAGAAGCTTGATTGGATTGGAAGTTTTTGCTTAAGAACTATAGAGAGGAACAAGAGTGGGAAAAGGCAAGACAGAACATTAAAGAAAGAGCCTAGATAAAGTGTGCAAACACTTAGAGAGTGGTGAAAATTTCCTTATATACTTGTGTTTTTGCTAACCATTTCTTTTGAAGGATGAGCTTAATAGGAGATGAGGCTTTGTCACCTAGGACCTCTAGGTTGATGAAAGTCATTACAAAACAAATTTGAGACTTAGAAACCAAAATGGATGCAAGATTTGAGGAGTTACAAAGGGAGATCCAAAGAAGGAGTAATCCCATTGGAAGTGTGGATGGAGAGGCTCATGACAATAGGAGGGTGAGTAAGTATGCTTCCTCTCATGAAGGAAATTATGAAGATGAGGGGAATGAGAGGGAGGATTGGAGAGAAAATAATAGGAGACACAATCCTAAGAGGCACAATAAAGATGAGGAAGAATGGAGGGTGAGGAGAGAAGAGAGAGAAGGGAGAAATGGAGGATTGAATGGAGTGAAAATAAAAATTCTAAAGTTCCTTGGCAATTATGATATCGAAGAGTACTTTGAGTGGGAGATGAAAGTAGAAAAAAATTCTCATGCCAACAATTTGATGAAGAAAAGAAAGTGATTCTAGCAACTCTAGAATTTGGTGGCTATGCTTTGGTGTGGTGGAACCAAATTCAAATGGACATAGGGAGATTGAGGAGACAAAAAATAAACTGCTGGAATGACTTGAAGATGTCCTTGAGAGAAAGACATGTTCCCACTTATTATGCAAGAGAAGTCCACAACAAGCTTCAAAGACTATTCCAAGGCTACAAGAGTGTTGATGACTACTATAAAGGGATGAAATTGATGATGATGAGGGCTGAAATTATGGAGGGCCAAGAGGCAACCATGGCTAGATTCCTTCATGACTTGAATAGAGAAATTCAATATGTGATGGAGCTACTTTCTTATGCCACAATAGAGAAGCTAGTCCACAAATCTCAAAGGGTGGAACAACAACTAAAAAGGAGAAAAGCTTCCAAATTCTCCAATGGGGCTGCAACTTCCAGCTGGAAAGACAAGCCTAGGAGGGAGGTTTCTCAAGTGAAAAATAAAGAAAGAAAGGTGGAGAGCTCAAGCAAAAAAATTGTGGATCCAACTCCAACAAGATCAAGCAATATCAAGTGTTTTAAGTGCCTTGGTAAATGTCATGTTGCTTCCTGATGTATATCTAAACCCATTAGACAAGAATTTTCCCAAATCTACCTTGCATAAAACTCAATCTTCAAGCAACTTTCAAGAACACACAAGCTGTCCAAGTTTTAATGAAAAAGTATGGCTAGAAGCTTTCTTTAATGGCAGCAATGGAAGATGAAAGAGAGGTTAGGGATGAAGATGGAAGACACCTTGGAGAAGCTCTCCAATAAGTCTAGGAAGAATCACCACAATAGCATTGAGAAGCCATTGATAAGACTCAAGAAGTTATTGCACAAGAATAAGAGAGAACACCATACTCATTAGGCAACTCAAGTTTGTAAGCATTGTTGTTGATCCTCTCTAAAATCTAGAAAGTTCCATCTCCTCTTTGTTAGAGCTTGGATCTCCTTTCATGAGGAAATTTATCCTTCCTCAAATGAAGCCAAACCAAATCTCCTTCATTAAAGATCACTTGCTTATTGTGCTTATTGGCTTGCTTTACATATTGTTCCATCTTTCTCTCCACATGTGCCTTCACTTGTTTATGCACTTTCCTAACATAAGAAGCTTTAGACAAAGCATCATGATTAACCACAGAAGAAGTGTTAGGTAAAGGCAATAAATCAAGAGGAGTTAAAGGATTAAAGCCATAAACAATTTCAAAAGGAGATAAGGAAGTAGTGTTGTGAACTACTCTATTGTAAGCAAACTCAATGCAAGGTAGAAACTCCTCCCAAGTTCTCAAATTATCCTTGATGTAGCATCTAAGGAGTTGTCCCAATGTCCTATTTATCACCTCGATTTGGCCATCCGTTTGTGGGTGACAAGTTGATGAAAACAAGAGTTTTGTACCTAGCTTACCCCACAATGTCTTCCAAAAGTGGCTAAGGAACTTTGTGTCTCTATCACTCACAATGCTTCTTGGCAATCCATGTAGTCTCACCACTTCCTTGAAGAAAAGATTGACTACTTCACAAGCATCATCACTTTTGTGACAAGGAATGAAGTGTGCCATCTTTGAAAACCTATCAACAACAACAAACATGGATTCCTTTTCCCTCTTGAATCTTGGAAGACCAAGCACAAAATCCATAGAAATGTCAATCTAAGGGGAGTAAGGAATAGGCAAAGGTGTATACAAACCATGAGGCATTAATCTAGATTTAGCTTTATGACAAGTAATGCATTGAGAAATAAGCTTATGCACATCATGCCTCATTTTTTTCCAAAAGAAATGTTCATGTAAAATAGCCAAAGTTTTGTCCACACCAGAGTACCCCATCAAATTATTCTTATGTGCTTCCCTAATGAAAGGTCTCTCAAAGAGCTTTTAGGAACACATAGCTTCTTTTCCTTGAACAAGAAACCATCATGTCTAAAATATCCTTGGTGAACCCTTTTTTTACACAATGTAAAAATACTAGAGAAGTCATGATCACTTGCATACAATTCCTTTATGTGATTAAAACCAAGCAACTTACTTTCAAGCATAGAAATCAAACAATGCCTTCTTGATAAGGCATTCGCTACCACATTCAACTTGCCTTGCTTGTGTTTAATGACATAAGGAAATTGTTCAATGAATTCAACCACTTAGCATGTCTCTTGTTAAGTTTGTCTTGACTTTTTAAATATTTAAGAGATTTATGTTCACTATGTATCACAAATTCCTTAGGTAAAAGATAATGTTGTCAAGTTTGCAAGACTCTAACAAGTGCATACAACTCTTTATTACTAGTGGAATAGTTTAAACATGCACCCTTCAATTTCTCACTAAAATAAGCAATAGGATGTTTATCTTGAATCAAAACCTCTCAATGCCCACATTAGAAGTATCACATTCCAATTCAAAGGAAGCATTAAAATTAGGCAATGCAAGAATAGGTGCATGAGACAACTTATCCTTCAAAGTTTGGAAGGTAATTTCATGTTCTTGCTTCCAAGAAAAGCTCATGGTTTTCTTCATCAATTCATTCAAAGGAGAAGCAATGGTACTAAAATCCTTCACAAATCTCCTATAAAAGCTAGCTAAACCATGGAAGGTTCTCACATCCTTCACACCTTTTGGAGTTGGCCACTCCATCATGGCTTTCACTTTCTCTTGATCCACTTGGACTCCTTGAGCACCTACTACAAAACCTAGAAACACAACTTGTGTAGTTCAAAAAGAACATTTATCAATTTCTCCATACAAGGTTTCATTCCTTAGCAACTCCAAGACACTTTTTACATGCATCAAATAATCATTTAAATTGGCACTACAAACAAGAATGTCATCAAAGTACACTACCACAAACTTGCCTATAAAGTGTCTAAGAACATGATTCATAAGTCTCATAAAGGTACTTGGTGCATTATTCAAACCAAAAGGCATAAGAAACCATTCATAAAGCCCAAATTTTGTTTTAAAAGTTGTTTTCCATTCATCCCCTTCCCTCATCCTTATTTGATGGTAACCACTCTTAAGATCAATTTTAAAGAAAATGGTAGCACCATGCAATTCATCCAAAAGATCATTAAGTCTAGGGATAGGATGTCTAGTTCTTATGGTGATGTTGTTGATTGTCATGCAATTTGTGCACATTCTTCAAGTTCCCTCCTTCTTAGGCACACGAATAATAGGCATGGCACAAGTGCTCTTGTTCTCATGGATCCACCCTTTGTCAAGTAGTTTTTCCACTTGTGTCTCGATATCCTTTGCTTCCATGGGGGAAGTCTTATAGGCTGGCCTATTAGGGAGTGAACAACCTGGAATCAAATTAATTTGATGCTCTATACCTCTCAAAGGAGGCAAGCCATTAGGAACTTCCTTTGGGAAAACATCTTGATATTCTTCCAAAAGGAATTGCATAGCTTTGGGCAATTTTTCACCTTCTTTTTCAACATGTAAACAAAGAGAGTTAGGAAACATATAATAAAGAGGTTGTTGTGCCAATAACACTCTCTTGATTTGCTTTTCACTCAAGAATAAGCTCTCTTTAATCTCATGAATTTTTTGCTCTCATTTTCTTTCTCTTTTCTTTGCTTCCCACTAGTTTTTCTCTTTGGAAGCTCACTTTCTTTGCCTTTTTTGTGCATAATCTTTTTGTCAAGTGAAATATTTTTGTAACTCCTCAATTCTTTTCTCTTTCATCCTTACTTGATCCTCACACACTTGTCTAAGAGTCAAAGGCCTCAAGATAATTTTCTTGCCTAGGTGCTCAAACTCAAAAGTGTTCTCCATGTCATTGTGTATCACATTTCTATCATATTGCCATGACCTACCAAGAAGGATATGACCAGCCTCCATAGGTACAATATCATAAAGAACATTATCATTATAAGTATTAATAGAAAAAGGAATAAGCACTTGAGAATTTACCACCACTTCTCCACTTTCACTAAGCCATTGTAGCTTGTATGACCTTGGATGCTT
Source organism: Glycine tomentella (assembly GCA_007407185.1). Lineage (NCBI taxonomy): Eukaryota > Viridiplantae > Streptophyta > Magnoliopsida > Fabales > Fabaceae > Glycine > Glycine tomentella. The sequence goes on along the minus strand of PYAF01001320.1, from coordinate 47,463 downwards.
GGTGGTTGGCAAGTGTAATTTTTTCACAAGTCTTGTACTAGCCACATCGGTGCAGCTGCCCCCACCAATGATAAGTGAGCAAACTTTCTTTTCAACTAAGCACCTTGTGTGAAAAATATTTTCTCTTTGAGTCTCCTCTTTTTCTAGGCAAAAATTGCCCAACATTCTCCTTACCATCAAGAGATCACCCTCTTCAACCTCCACAAGTGTGAGTTCTTCTTCTTCTTCTTCACTTGAAGAACTATTTGAGTCACTTGAAGACTCACTCTTTATGCCTCCATCCTCAAGCAAAATCATAGTTCTCTTGTTGGGACATTGGGAAGCAATGTGTCCCTTACCAAGACACTTAAAATACTTGATATTACTTGATCTTGTTGGAGTTGGATCCACAATTTTTTTGCTTGAGCTCTGCACCCTTTCTTCTTTATTTTTCACATGAGAAACCTCCCTTTTAGGCTTGTCCTTCCAGCTGGAAGTTACAGCCCCATTGGTCTTGGAAAAGGAAGTCTTTCTTCTTTTTAGTTGTTGCTCCACCCTTTGAGCTTTGTGGACTAGCTCCTCAATTGTAGCATAAGAATGTAGATCCATCACATCTTGAATTTCTCTATTCAAGACATGAAGGAACCTAGCCATTTTTGCTTCTTGAACCTCCACAATTTCAGCCCTTATCATCATCAATTTCATTTCCTTATAGTAGTCATCAATACTTTTGTAGCCTTGGAAATGTCTTTGAAGCTTGTTATGGACTTATCTTGCATAATAAGTGGGAACAAATCTTCCTCTCAAGCATGCCTTCAAGTCATTCCAACAATTCACTTTTTGTCTCCTCATCCACCTTATGTCCATTTGAATTTGGTTCCACCACACCAAAGCATAGCCACCAATTCTAGAGTTGCTAGAATCACTCTCTTTTCTTCCTCAATTTGTTGGCATGAGAAAATTTGTTCTACATTCATCTCCCACTCAAAGTACTCTTTGGGATCATTATTGCCAAGGAACTTTGGAATTTTTATTTTCACTTCATTCCTCCCTTCTCTTTCTTCTATCTTCACCCTCCAATCTTCATCATCTCTATTTTGCCTCCTAGGATTGTGTCTCCTATGATTTTCTCTTCTATTTTTTTCCCTCCAATCTTCCCTCTCATCTTCGTAATTTCCTCCATGAGAGGAAGCATACTCACTCACCCTCCTACCACTATTAGCCTCTCCATCCACACTTCCCATTGGATGACTCCTCCTTTGGGTCTCCCTTTGTAACTCTTCAAACCTTGCATCCATTTTGGTTTGGAAGTCTTCCATTTGTTTTGCCATGGCTTTCATCAACCTAGAGGTCCTAGGTGAGAAAGCCTCATCTCCTATCGAGTTCATCCTTAAAAAAAAAATAGTTAGCAAAAACACAAGTATATAAGGAAATTCTCACCACTCTTTAAGTGTTTGCCACTCACTCTTGTTTGCACACTTTATCTAGGCTCTTTTTATAATGTCCTCTCTTGTCTTTTTCCACTCTTAGTCCTCTCTATAGTTCTTAAGCAAAAACTGATAATCAAATCAAGCTTCTTTACTATAGTGAAATAAAAAATAATTCTAGGTTAGACTCAAGAGTCAAAGAACAAGAAAACTCTAAGACATAACCTTGGAAATTTTAAGAGACAAGCAACAAAAGCAAAATTTGGAAAGCGCAACTCAAATTGGAATTTAATGAGACAACTCAAGGACATATGTTGGTTGTACCAAACTGCACAAGAGGATATGCCAAGTAAATTCAATTGCTAGAAGCCAAATTTCATCAAATTTGCATGTCATACAAGTTTACTTAATTTTGTGGTTCAAAGGAAATTTTGGAGCTTGTAATTTTGTAACTTTCTTTGTTTCTAAATTCTGTTTTTATTTGGGTTGTTGCAGCCACAATTCAATAATTTGTTTGGATGTCCATAATTGTTTTTATTTTGCACTTTTCTTGTTTCTTTCACAATTTTTTTGTAAGCTTTTGTTTTTCTTTGAACAAGTTCACAAATTCTTAAAGGAAATTGAATGATTCACGAAAATGATGTATAGTAATTGCAAAAATTTCTTCTAACAACTCAATTCAGTTTAGGCATGAAAGTAGAATCAAAACAAGTGGTCATACAAAACAAAAAACACTACAAACAATAACTGACAAGAATCAAGACTAGAAAATTAGAAAAATATCAAGAACACATGAAGAACATGAAGACATGAAATCATATGAAACTTGAAGAAAACCACAAGGTTATGTGGTAAAATCACTACACAAATCAACACCACCAAGCTTTTCACAAAACAACAAGAACACAAGGAATTGAAATTGATTTTTTGTGATTTTTGTATTGGTGCAGTTTTTACCTTTGAAGAAGCTCTAAAAACTAAACTTGAAGAAGAATTCCACAAGGATTAGGATCTAGATACCACATGATGTATGTCTAAACCCATTAAACAAGAATTTCCCAAATCTACCTTGCAATGAAACCCAATCTTCAAGCAACTTTCAAGAAAACACAAGCTGTCTAAGTTTTAATGAAAAAGTATGGCTGGAAGCTTTATTTAATGGCAGTAATGCAAGATGGAAGAGAGGTTAGGGATAAAGATGGAAGACACCATTTAGAAACTCTCCAATAAGTCTAGGAAGAATTACCACAATAGCATTGAGAAGTCATTGATAAGACTCAAGAAGTTATTGTACAAGAACAAGAGAGAAACTCACACACAAATTTTAGATTTGTATTAATGAACCAAATTTAGTTACAATTAGTTTTGGGAAGCCATATATAGCCCACAAAATTACACATCAAATGCACATGAAATGACTATTCAAATGAAGCTTGAAGTGCAACAAAAGGAGCCTAAATGCAAGCTAAATGAAGCTTGTGGTGCAAGTTTCCCTAAGTGACCCTTGGCTGTCCCAAATTTGAAAATGGTGCAGTATTTTTAGCTTCAAAGTGCAGCCAACTAATTTACTAAGTTGTTACACAAATTACATACAAGTGCACCTACACCTCTTTACACAATTGCACTAAAAACCTTTCTATTGTTTCTACTTTTGCTTTTAACAAGTGCTGAATTTAATTGGAATTAAATTGAACTTGAGACATTAAAATTCAGCCCTTGTTATCCTTAAGTTGGTGTGCTTCCTCTTGCTTGTCCAAGTTAGCCTTGATGTGGTCTTGAAGTGCTTGAGTTCTAACTCTTGTCATGGGTCCGTTAAAGCTCATCAAAGGAAGTGCTTCAAGCTCTCCTTCTAAACCTTTAGCTTGCAACGGACCTCCATCACTTCTCAATGTCCTAACAAGAGAACAATGATTTTGCTTGAGGATGGAGGCATAAAGAGTGAGTCTTCAAGTGAATCAAATAATTCTTCAAGTGAAGAAGAAGAAGAGCTTACACTAGTGGAGGTCGAGGAGGGTGATCTCTTGATGGTAAGAAGAATGTTGAGCAATTTTTTCCTAGAAAAAGAGGAGACTCAAAGAGAAAATATTTTTCACACAAGGTGCTTAGTTGAAAAGAAAGTATGTTCACTTATCATTGATGGAGGGAGCTGCACCAATGTGGCTAGTACAAGGCTTGTTGAGAAATTACACTTGCCAACCACAAAGCATCCAAGGCCATACAAGCTCCAATAGCTTAGTGAAAGTGGAGAAGTGGTGGTAAATTCTCAAATACTCATTCCTTTTTCTATTAATAATGATAAGGTTCTTTGTGATATTGTACCTATGGAGGCTGGACATATTCTTCTTGGAAGGCCTTGACAATATGATAGGAAATTGATAGACAATGACATGGAGAACACTTTTGAGTTTGAGCACCTAGGCAAGAAAATTATCTTGAGGCCTTTGACTCTTAGACAAGTGTGTGAGGATCAAGTGAGGATGAAAGAGAAAAGAATTGAGGAGTTACAAAAATATTTCACTTGACAAAAAGATTTGTCAAAATTAGTTTGGAAATTCATAAACTGTTATAGATTACTTGACTCACGGACAACTGCAAATCATCTTCGGAGCAAACAAGAATAGCAATGGCGGGAGATTTTTATTATCTTAATTTTTTCGCACTTAATCTAATTACTTATGTTGTTTGTGTATAAGCATGATTAGATTATATAGTTTTTCTTACATTTGGTATCAGAGCTTGTTTTTGCATCTGCCTTGCTTATGTTGGACACTCATATTTTGAAATATTATTTTATTGAAATATGAGTATTTTATTTGAACGTTTTAATTATTAAGAAGCCTTGGAATCATATGGAAATTGAATTTCTAAGTTTTATGTAAATTAAAACATGGATTTCGGTGTTGAAAATGGCTGAAAAATCATCGAATTTTTAATTCGAGTCTGTAGCTCGCAATCAGGTCAAAGTGACCCGGCTGAAGGTTGAAGATGATGCACACGTTCTCGTTTATTTTCTGTTCATAGTTTTTTTTCGTGGCCTTGGATGCTTTTTTTTGGTCCTGGGCGATGCGTTGACCAATTAATAATGTTGAAATTTTGGAAAGCGTAATATGTTGGCCCACGTTGTTGTTCAAACTTTTGGAGATATCTTATAATTGTTTGTACACTACTAGCCATATAGGTGTTTTTTACTATTCAAGTTTTATAAGATATCTTAATGTTTTAATTAATAATTAATTATTATTAATTAATGTTGCTCATATTTAATTTATTTACGTAATAAATTGCTGGAGTTATGAGTTATGTGTTTAAATTATTTATTTATTTAAATTGTATGTTTATTTATGGTATTTGTTTAAGCATGTAATATTATGTTAAATAATTTATTTACATTAATATTAATGATCTTATTGAATAATTATATGCATATATTGTTTATTTACTTCTTAAACATTTGTGTATAATTTTGTGATTATTATACATATGAAGTTATAATAAATATTATTTTATGCAATGTTTTTCAATTTATTTGCATTATTGAGGATGTTATGCAAATATTTAGCTCTTATTAAGAATTAATTAATGTTAAGTGATTAATATAATTTAATTGATTAAAGAATAGCCAAAGCATCTTTAATTGATTAAACTTATATATTAAGTGTTTAAATCACATTAAAAACATTAATTGTGATTAATTTGAATGATTGATTATTTAATTTTATTGTTTATTAATTGCAATAAAATTAATTTTGGAAATAAGAGAATATTTTGTGATCTTTATAATTTAATTGATTAAGGGTAAGCCAACTAACAAGTCTAAGAAGAGTGCAAATAAGAGCTCAAATCTATTAGAAATCATACATATATTTGTTGTTTAGACATGGATACAAGTAGTCTAAAATACTTTATCACCTTCATAGACTATTTTTCACAATATATGTATCTCTACTTACTTCATTCTAAAGATGAAACTTTAGATGCCTTTAAAGTTTTTAAGGCCGAAGTGGAGAAACAATGTGGAAAGAAAATTAAGATTGTGAGATCCGATAGAGGTGGTCAATACTATGGTAGATACACGAAGAATGGACAAGCACTGGTCTATTTGCGAAGTTTCTTCAAGAATATGAGATTGTTCCCAGTACACTATGCTTGGTTCTCCGGATCAGAATGGTGTGGCAAAAAGAAGAAACTGAACCTTAATGGACATGGTACAAAGTAAGATTAGTAGCTCCAAGCTTCCTAAATCATTGTGGGTTGAAGCACTTAAGACAACATTGTACATATTAAATCGAGTTCTAACTAAGGTTATTACAAAGACGCTATTTGAGTTATTTAAAGGTTGGAAACCGAGTTTGCAACATGTACGCGTTTGGGATGTCCGTCTGAAGTGAGAATATATAACCCACAAGAGAAGAAGCTTGGCCCAAGGACCATTAGTGAATACTTCATTGGATATGCTGAAATTTTTGTTGTCCATTTCATAGTACAAGGATTGTGGAATTAAGAAATGTTGAATTTCTTGAGAATGTTTTGTTTAGTGGAAGCGATCAATCCAGATATTTTGTTTCTGAGAAAGATCATTCCGTTACTCAACCATCCACTTCATATCTTAGATTGATTGTTATTAACAATACCCTTCCAACTCAACCAGGTGTTGTGCAAACTATCATTCAAGATCCATAACTTGCTGATAATCTACTAGATCAAGTTGTTCATGAGGAGCAAGAAAAATTGTTGAACAACCAATTGAACAACAAGTTCCTCAAGAAGATAATGAAACAACATTAAGGATATCTACCAGAATAAAGAAATCAACGATACCGAGTGACTTTGTTGTGTATCTATAGGAATTTGACTATACTGTTGGAGCTGAAAATGATCCTGAAACGTTTTCACAAGCCATGAGTTCTAAAGAATCAAACTTGTGGTATGATGCTATGAAAGAGGAGATGAATTCTATGGCATCGAATGGAGTCTGGGATCTTGTTCAGTTGCTTGATGGTGCAAAAGTCATTGGATGTAAATGAGTCTTTCTTAGAAAGACTCATTTAGGCAACATTGAGAGATATAAAGTAAGACTCGTAGCCAAGAGATTTAATCAAAAGGAAGAAATCGACTACAAGGAGACATTCTCTTCTATATCTAAGTAAGATTCTTTTCGCATCACTCTGGCATTGATTGCACATTTTGACTTAGAGTTGCAACAAATGGATGTGAAAATAGTTTTTCTCAATGGAGACCTAGAGGAAGAGGTTTATATGAAACAACTTGAAGGATTCTCCTCTAGTGAGGGTGAGCAACTGGTGTGCAAGCTTAAGAAATCTATAAATAGATTGAAACAAGCCTACTGTCAATGGTACTTGAAATTTCATGACGTTATTTCTTCATTTGGTTTCATAGAAAATGTTATGAATCATTGTATATACCAGAAGGTCAGTGGGAGCAAAATTTGTTTCCTTATTTTATATGTAGATGATATTTTACTTGCAACCAATGACAAGAGTTTACTATATGAGGTGAAATAATTTCTCTCTAAGAACTTTGATATAAAGAATATGGGTGATGTCTCTTACTTTATTGGCATCAAGAGAAGGAGTAAAAGGTGTTCTTGGTTTGTTTCAAGAGACCTATATTAACAGTTTTGGAAAGATTTAGAATGAGTGATTGTTCAACAAGTGTAGCTTCCATTGTGAAGGGTGACATGTTTGATTTAAGCCAGTGCCTGACAAATGATCTTGAGTGAGAACAAATGAAGAACATTCCTTATGCATTAGTTGTTGGAAGCCTTATGTATGCTCAGGTCTACACAAGACCTGATATTGCTTTTGCGGTTGGAGTGTTATGGAGATATCAAAGTAACCCAGGTTTAGACCACTGGAAAGTTGCAAAGAAAGTGATGAGATACCTTTAGGAATGCTTATGTACAGATGGACTGACAACTTGGAAGTAACTGGTTACTCAGATTCAGACTACACTGGCTGCGTTGATTCGAGAAAATCAACTTTGGGAGATATTTTATACTAGTCAGTGGAGCTGTGTCTTGGAGAAGTGTCAAGCAGACCTTGACTGCTACTTCCACTATGGAGGTTGAGTTCATTTCTTGTTTTGAAGCTACCACACATGGTGTATGAATGAGGAGTTTCATTTATAGGCTTAGAGTTATGGATTCCATTTCTAGGCCATTGAAGATATATTGTGATAATTCAACTGTTTTTTTTATGGCTAAGAATGATATTAAGAAACTCTATTATGATGTTTTTCATTCATTTTATGCTCATCTACAGTTATTTATTCTGAGAAACATCAATTAAGTTTGGACCTAGAATAAACATTGAGTTTATTCATTAAGTTGTATGAGTTTGAGAAATATAATGCAATGTAATACATAGAAGATACTACTCGTGTATATATTAGAGGAACTATCATCATGATTCATGCATTTTATTTCTCACTGAAGTATATGATGAGATATGTGGACCAAGTGGGAGAATGTTGGTTTCTTTTATGTTGTTTAACTAAGTCAAAACCACATAAGGTGGTCCACTCACCTTATCTTCTTAGGAATAAGTTGTTGTTAATCTTATCCCTTATCTTCTTAGGAATAAGTTGTTGATAACCTTATCCCTTATTTTTAGCAACTTTGCTCACGTTTTATGCATATAAAAAAATAACCTCTTTGATGGAAAAAGGTTATAAAAGGAGATGTGCACCATGGCCAAGGTCCATGTACTTACTATCTGAAAAAATCTCAATACACCATCGGTGAGTGATAGTGAAAACATAGAAGATCTTTAAGCCAAAAGTCAAAATTAGTTTGAAAATTCATAAACTGTTATAGAGTATTTGACTCACGGACAACTGCAAATCATTTTCAGAGCAAACAAGAATAACAATGGCGGGAGATATTTATAATCTTAATTTTTTCACACTTAATCTAATTGCTTATGTTATTTGTGTATAAACATGATTAGATTATATAGTTTTTCTTACAAAAGCTAACATATTAGAATAGAGAAAAGAGAGAACAATGCCTCTTTCTCATTGTAGTTCGTCTTCTTTGAGTTGTGTAGCAATGAGAAAAAAATATACAGAGTAAAAATGTTAGGCACTTTCTATTAAGGAGGAGAAGAAAAAAATGAGTGTAAAAAAATGTAGAAGAAATATAAAGGATAAACAAATATATATATATATATATATCAGTAATCATATTTAAAAAATTTTAAGGATCAAAAATATAATGTACCGAAATAAATAATTTATAAATTTTAACTATATGTTATGTGTTTGTACTTCCTATGATTTCCTAAAATAAGTAACATATTAGTACTAATTAATAATAAAATAATTTATACTTGAAATTAATAAATATTAAATTTCATCTCAAACTTATAGCAAACATGTGTTGGATAACGATAGAGCTTTTATGGCTTAGATGAACAATTTCTTGTTAAAATTTTAGTTAAATCCACTATAAAGACAACTTTTTCTGACTTTTATGTAACACCCTCATATTTTAAAATATGTGTTGTATGAATTATTTTTGTGCAAATGTTGATATGAGTATTAGGTCATGTGAAATTTGATTAGTTTATATTTAAATTATTTGAGTAAAATATTAATTAGAGATATTACAAAAATTTTTGTGAAGAGAAATGACCATATTATCCTTATCTTAAAGCAGAAATTACAGAAATATCTTTAGGATAAATATTACATAAATACCCTTGGATATTTTGAAATTACCATAATACCCTTGATACTAAAATTGTCTGAGACACCCTTAGAAATTTTGTGAAAACCTGATGAAATTACAGAATACTCTTAGACGACAGATTATCAAAATACTTTGTGATAGAAAATTTTAGAATAGAATTTCTATGAATTTTATAAGATAATAACTTTGAAACTTTATTTAGAAGAATTCAAACATCAGAAAAATATGGAAAAATGATAGACAAGATCTATGGAATTTTCTCTTAATTGTAGGATGTATAGATTTATTTAATAAAATGATTTAATAATTTTGATGGTCAAGAGTAGTACGGACTAATCAGAATTAAGTGCGGACCAATCAGAATTAAGATAAGAGCGGTCTCGTATGTAAGATTGCAAAACACTCTGTATAGACTGTTTGTGAGTAATTTAGACTGTGAATGAAGTCAGTTTCTGGAAATCTCTAGAATTCTATTATTCAATATTATCCTTAGGTAGAAGAATTCGAATCAAAATTGACTTCCTTTCAAGAAATGCCATGTGTGAAGAAAAGCCTAAACTAGATTATTCTTTTTCATTTAAAAGGTGACATATGTATCCAAAAGAAGTCATATAATTTTCTCTTCTTTAAAAGAAAATGAAATATAATATAGAAGGAGGAAAGGAAGATAAAAATCTTCCCCTTAATTAAGCCAAAGTTCACGTGAAAAAAAGGCAAGGAAAAAAGGCTAAGAAGTCATGTTTTGGATAATAATTATGCAAGGAAGCAAAATCCCACTTCCTTCCTTTGATGTTTACGTGAATGATGGAGAAGGTGGGAGAAGTTTCAAGACATGCCAAGTAAGTAGGACACTTGAAAAGGCAAGACTTAAAATGAAGACAAGTGGTAGGACACCTGTAAGGAACACAATGAACTTAGAAGATTTTTCTTATAAAGTAAAGGAATCATAATGAACTTAGTTGGTATCTAAAAGAATAAGGATGAATTTAGTTGGAATCTAATGGAATGAAGGGAAACTAAGTTAAGATGGAACTAAATGAAGGAAATTAGTTAGAAAGGGTAAAAATGTCCTTGAATATTATATCAATATCCAACCACTATATAAAGGAAGGAGGTCCAAAATGGAAGTCATTTTCAAGCCACCCTTCTACAAGAGCCACACGTGAACTACCTCCCTCATATCCCTTTCATTTCACTTTCATCCTCTCTTTTTCAAAGCTTAAAACAAAATAGAAAAGACCCCACCTTTTAGAGAAATCATGTGGAAGAGATAGCCAAGTAGGAAGAGAAAAACAAGATTTCTAGGAGATTATAAGGTATGTATAGGGAAGCTTTATGATAAAAATAATTTAAGTGTTGTTTAAATGTTGTTTGTATTTGAATAAGTGCTAAATCCTGTGTAATATGACATGTATTTGAGAAATTGTTAGACTTGAGTTATAGTTACATGACTGAGTGCTTTTATGAATTTAAATTCCATGTGTTGTTGAGTGTTTCTATAAATCTCTATGAAGTTCATGTGTTGCTGAGTATTTCTATAAATCTCTGTATATGAATGATATGCTGAGATTCTGTACATGAATATAAAGTTGAGTTCTATACTTTATGTTGAATTTCTGAGTAAAAAATATATGAGACAGTGATTGAAGAACTAATGTTGGAAATAAATATGAGTTAGTAAAATGAAAAAGAGTCAATTTCATGTGTCTCATGTGCATAAGAGTTGCCTCATAGAGGAGGTGTATATAAGAGATACCTCAGAGAGGAGGTATATATAAGAGTTGCCTCAAAGAGGAGGTGTGTCAGATAGCTGCAGGAACTGAGTCCGTGCGTTCAGACAAAAGGTGTTTGAGTTGGGGGTAACTCTTGCGGTGGAGAATCACACCACCCATGATGATCACATGAAGTGTGGGTGAGAACCTGTGCAACACCGGGAGACCCTGACTGGTCGGATAAGTTCGGTGCCACAGGGATGGGACTATCTTGGCAATTGGTACCAAATCTTAAGAGTTTATGAGAGTCATGCATCATGATAATAGTCTAAGAGAATTATGCATCTTTAAGAATGTTGTTATGAATATCTGCATATTGAATATATATTATTTGCTAAAATTATATTTATCATAAACTTACCTTGTACTTTGTGTCCGTGGTTGACACCTGCTATGACCTCGATTTTATTTGGGTGAGCAGATGAACAATAAAGAAGGATTGACAAGCTGTTTTTGATGAAAGACTTTGTTGAAGATGTTTGGTTGAAGATGTTTTGCTGTAATAAATATTTTAGTTATGTGTACTATGTAACGGATCCTATATCAGTTTGTATTGTATTTTACAGTATATTTTAGTTATAAATGAACCAAACATAGAAATCTTTTGAGTATTAGTTAACAGTAACCTTGGTTCAATAATTTTTAGCAAATTGGCAAAGTGATTTTTTATAAAAAAAATCAATAATAACAAGGTGGTAAATTGAGACGTTACAATAGTTATAATAACAAGGTGATAAATTGAGACGTTACAATTTAAAAGTGTATTATATTGCCCTAGGATTTTGAAGGGAGTATTAATATTCGACTCATGCTGAAAAGGCGATTCGCACTATCATATAGTTATGTTCCTCATATCACAGGAAGAGTGATATTTCGTGATATCATTGGAGAGCAAACATCATTTGTTGGAGTATTGGTCCCAGATTAAGCTAAACAACTGAACACAAGAAACAACATGTGAATATGATGGTTTGAATATCCTCAAACTTGTATTACGATATGTATAGAAATCAATTTTCTTTTTTTCATCTAAAGATAAAAAATATGAACATTATGCATAGGGTTATAACCTTTAATAAAACTTATTATTTTCAAAAGTAGACAATAATATTTTTGTTTCGATGAAATTTAATATTTTAAAATATATATGTGGGTATGAGATAAGTTGGATAGTAAGCTAAAGTGGCACTAAGAGATTATTTTATTTTACTTTTTAAAAATAATTTTCATTTTTAAATTTTCAACTATTAGAAAATTTGTTTATTTTAACTTTTATATGCTTTTTCTAAAAAATACTTTGACTTTCTAAGTTCCACAAAATTCTAATAGGTTCAGTGTAACTTTCTCTTTCACAAGTGCTTGATCAATTTGGATTCCTTGTCTTCCCTCTGAATGATTCTTGATTGTTTCTCCCCTTTGGCTTACAATACAAATTATATTATTCCTAAATGATAATTTTAAGAATTAATTATATAATTGGTTCTTTAATTATATTTTAAAGATCAATTTAATTCTTTGATTATTAAAATATTCAATTTGGTCCCTTAATTATTAAAATGTTCAATTTGGTCCTCAATTATATAAAATGAAACAATTATATCCTTTTCGTTAGATTTATAATTTTTTTACGAAAATCAACACTTTTTTATATGGATTATCACCACATTGGATGTCAAACATTAATATTTTTTAAAATCAGTTATTTGCTAACCAATGTAAAAGGACGTCCTCAATACCCAAATCGAGCCTTTATATCTGTTACCAAGAAACCGATTTAAAAATATAATATTTTACATCCGGTGTATTGGAAACCGATGTAAAAGTATCAATTATCGTCAAATATTAATAGATCTAATGGAGAGTATATAATTTTTCATTTTAAACAATTGAATGACTAAATTGAACATTTTAATAATTAAGGGATCAAATTGAACTTTAAAATATTATTAGGGAATTAATTGTATAATTAAGCTTAATTTTACACATGAATATTTGCTTGACGGAAATAAATCACAAAACAAAAGGGTATTGGGAACAAGCAAATATCATCATCATTTGTTGGCCGCAAATATTAGATATGCAACAATGAGGATAAGCACCCAAAATGAAAATTGAAGATTTGGCTCTTTTGGATAAGCAATCGACCAAAAATAATCCTCTCAGCCATTATCTCTTTTTATTGTTTTGGCTCGTTGTAGGTATCAAATCACAATAGAGTTCACATAAATAAAAGAATAGTCAAAACAAAATCATCCTGTGCAGTGCGTGAGTAAAGCAAAGGGGGAATGGAGAAGAATGAGGGCAACAGCGGCGGGTTTCGGTTAATAAAGAGAGTAGCGGAGTAGAGAAGTAAGGAGAGATAGTTGTGTGGGTCCTATGCAGGATGTATATGAGGTGCTATGAAGAAAATTACAATCATGCCACAATGTTTTCACTTAAAAAAAATAAGAGAAATGCTGATTTTTTGTTTTCGATTTTGAGCGTATTTTGAGAAATATTTTGAGAATATGTTTCGATGAGTCAATTTAAAATTTAAAAAAAAATTAAGAATTTCAAATGTTTCAATTGAAATTCTTTAATTTTCAAAATTTTGTATTTGGATAAAGAAATTAAATTTCTTCATTTTTAAAATTTCGTCTGATTAAGAATCTGATCCACCTCGAAGTCAGTGATCTTCACTTGCTTATGCGAGTTTATCAACATATTCGAGGACTTGATGTCCCTGCACGATGTGTTATCGATGCAGGTACACCAACTCTTGCAGAATCTGCCGAGACAAATCTGCCAGTTGCTGCTCCTGCGGGATGTGTTTCCCCTCCAGCGATCCTCTGTTCATGAACTCCAACAGCACCTAGATTTCGTTGTTCTGATCGTATATCTCATGACACTTTACCACGTTTAGATCATCCATGTCAAGGAGGATCTGGATTTCCTGGTGGATCTACTGTCACACCGACTCCTCATGATGACCGTATATCACCTTCAACGCATACACGGCCCGTTGGTGTGGTGGACCATCTTGTACACCTTTCTGCCACTCCCGATGCGGTTCAACCTCCTAGCTCTGAAAACGTGATCATCTGTTGTGCCACCGCGTCAGTCATTGATGGGACAGAGGAAGCGGCACTACCAAGTTGGTGTCCCGCTACAACAATGGGAGCGTCAGGTCCTTGTGACAGTGCTGGGGATGCTGCTCCTTGTTGGTGGTGGTGGAGGGGCAGTCTTGAGAATTTCAATTTCTCATGTTTTAAAAGAAAATTAAAATTTCACATTTTAGTTGTTTTAAAATTCAAAAAATTTAAATTCTTCATATAAAAACATCCAAACAATGAATTTTAGATTAAAAAATTTTAAATTCTCTGATAAATTATTTTCCTCAGTTAAAATTCTCTATCCTAACACACTCAAGAAAAATGTTTTCAAAATTTTAACCATTCATATTCTCTATCTTGTTTAAAAATGGCCAAACCAAGCGCCACCTAATAAACCCACATTTTCCTCTACTTTTTTTGTGAATAAATATTTTCCTTTGGACTTATTCATTTAGCTTATAAATCACATCTTAACTAATAGTAGTTTTTGCGAGCTATCATTGTTTTTCAAATTAACTATTAACTTGTCTTCAATTATACTATATATATATATATATTGATCCAAACCAAGTGAAAACCCATTCGTCCAAGTTTGCACGCACAAGTTCTTAGGAGATATTGGTGGTGAGGCTCAATCTTTGTTTCCAAATTGTTTGATCATTTATTTGTATCCCTCCATATCTTCTAACCAAATTTCTTCAAATCTGTATCTTTTTTCTTCTTTTTCCTTTTTCTCGCACTCTCTTCGCTTTTATGGAAATTGATAACAATAAGATTATGATCAAATTTGACTCTAGATAAAGTGTTTATCCATCACCTGCTCTTCCATACATCCTGTCGCTTTTCATTTGAAAGAGCTTTGTCCATGTCAGTGAGACCACAATAAAAAATAGCACACTATTACAAACAACACTTTCTATATCGGTTATTTACCCCATACAACATCTGTTCAACAACCGTCTTTGTAGTGTGTGTCGTTGAAAAGTAAGGCTTTCGAAGTCGGTTATTGAACCGTCTTAGAAAGTCTCATTCGAAGACAGTTCTTAGCCTAGAACCGTCTTAGAATGTCACATTCTAAGACAGTTATAAACTACAACCGTCTTAGAATGTCACATTCTAAGACGGTTCTTTGTTCATAACCGTCTTAATATTGGACATTCTAAGACGGTTCTTAGCCTATAACCGTCTTAGAATTTTATATTCTAAGACATTTTTTAAGATAACTGTCTTAGAATGTCTTTTATTAAATAAAAAATTAACGATTCTAAGACGGTTTTTGAGCAAAAACCGTCTTAGAAGTATATTTTCTAAAATGATTTTCCAGATAACCGTCTAAGAATGTCTGAATTTTAAAATAAAATAAAAAATAGATGATTCTAAGACAGTTTTTTCGCAAAAATCATCTTAGAATATCTTTTTAAAAAAATTAAAAAATTTCATAAAGAAATAAACTATTCTATTATAGCTGACCAAACTAAAATGGAAATTAACAAAACAAGAGAACATACAAAGACAAGGTTCGGAACAACAAGCAAGTAAATCAGTATGTCAATCTTCCCTATGATATGAACCTCATTTGATAGCAGATCATTTTCTGAAACTGATGATCTGGTTGAAACCAGACAAATGAAGCATCAAACTCAATTCAATATAAGTAATATTTGAGGTAAAAACAGTAATAACTAAGGAAAAACATTGAGTCTTCCTAGAGGTCAGATAGGTGATGCTCAAAATTCATTTAACTACTATAAATTATAATGTTGGTCAAAAAGTTTTCCTGAGATTACCCAAGATACATGAAATCTAGCAAGTGTGATAAGATTACCTTGATTGCTGACTGAGTCTCATTCTTGTCATGGATTTTTTCACATTGATCATTTTCAATAACTTCAAGTCTCCCCTGAATCTTTCAAATAAGCAAGAGATTGTCAAGAGTATTCAGACCAAATTTATAAACAAAAATGTCCATGAAAGTTACAATTAAAAGTATATCAGTCTTTATAAAACAATAAATAATATTTATAGAAGGATAAGTCGTTCAACAAGTTCCAACCCATATACTGACTCCTTAGTTCAATTTCTTTTTTTTTATTCAAGATAATTAATTTTATATTTTTGAACCAGAAAAAAATATAATATTTCATTTAGATAGATAAATATGTAGGAAAAAAATATTTAGCAAAATAACGTTATTGTACATTGTTTTGGCCTTTTAATTTTAACGTTATTTTGGTCCAACTTTACTGTACTATGTTATAGCTCTGTTTTACAACACTTTATTTTAATAATATAGTAGCAAACATTCATTTTACAGTGTATTAAGATTAGTATTATGGTGAGAAATAATTATTTATCTTTTATGCAAAGATAATTTAATAAATAATTATTTCCATTTTTAAATGCATCAACGTAATTTTATTGATGTTAGCTTTTTATATACATTGTTATAATATGTTAGGAGTAATAACACTGAGGTAATCCAAAATAAGTTTTAAAATCATGATGAATATGAAACACCACATTATAATTTAAAAAAAATAAAATGCAGTAATTTTTTTCAATAAGAAAATTAAATGGCATTTCAAATTTAGTTTTTTAAATAACTAGATAATTTATTTTGACACCCTATATATAAATAACAAATATTTAATACATCAAAATTAATAAAAATGGAGTTTAATCATTTTGCAAACGAGAAAAAAATTCAACGTGTTAATATATATTGCTACGTTAGTTAATGAAATTACCTTTAAGTGTCCTTTTGAGTAATGTAGTGCCCCTAGCTAGCAACTCTTGGCTGCCGGCACCCAAAAAAATTCCACCATTGATAATCTTTCCACTATCATTGGTGCTAGAATTACTATTGTTGCCTTTACCACATATTCCAATCCATGGGCCTCTCTCAATTGGGGTCACTGCAGTAATATTCCACACCTCCTTCAATGCTCTTGCTTTCAAGGTTGCAGCCCCTCGTAAAGCTGCTAAAGAATCATATTCTTCAAGTGGCTACACAAGGAGAGAACCAAAAGCAAACTAGTAGAACAATGGCCAATTGACCAGCTGGGCAAATTCTTTTTCTTTATTTTATCTTATTAAAGAAAGAAGCCAAGCTATTGCAAAAACAAACACCACCCAAAAAAGAAAAAATCTCAACACAAAAAAGATCCAAAATCAAGGAGACACCTGGACTTCCCATATATGCACAATCCTACAATAGTTCATCTCAATTCACCAGTATATATCCCCATGCCCCTGCAGCACTTGGACTTCCCATATATGCACAAGCAGACATCTGAACTGCTACATCACTCCATGATAAAAGGTGAGTGTAAAGATCAAAACATATTGGGGGTGAAATTATCTTGTCATACATCCCCGCCTCCTGACACTGGCATGCAGCTTCAAATGTGCTTGTATAAGTATTAACATTCAAACTAAAGAAAATTACTCCGGAGTTGGCTTTCAAGCCTGACCTGTGTTATTATTAGCCTCTATGGAATCAGAAAACCCAACCTAATTGATAAGAAATCAAGATTTAGTGTTACTTTCTCCCAAAAACTCACAGATCCAGTTAGCCACAATACCTCTATGGGAGTTTACACCTTTGTCTCACTGCTTTGTACCAAAATGGGTCCGTGGGTTGCTACTTTCATTGATTTTTGCTGCTTATATACAGGAGTACTTCAGGGCATGATAGGGATTATGGACTATCACTGTTACCAGCCTACTAGGGTTGCTTGTTGAAGAAACTTATTTTGTGCAATTGTGCAAATGACGAACCCCGTCACTTAACACTACGAAAAAAAAATAGTATTTCCGACGGATTTTTTCCGACGGCCAATAATCCGTCGGTAATTTCAGCATTTCCGACGGATTTTTCCGACGGAAAATAATTTCCGACGGACCAGTTTCCGTCGGGAATATTTAGATTACCGATGGAAATATTCATCGGTAATTAATCCGTGGAAAATAATTCAATTACCGACGGATTTTCCGATGGAAATATTTGTGGAAAGGCTAAAACATATTTCCGACGGATGTTTCCGTTGGTAATTTCTGACGGACAAAATTCCGTCGGTATTTTTAGAATTTCCAATGGATAATTCCGCGGGTAACTTCCGACGGATATTTCTGTGGGTAATTTTAGCATTTCCGACGGATATTTCCATGGGTAATTACCGACGGATAAGTCCGTTGGAAATTTTCGACGGATATTTTCGACGGATTTTTGTATCAGAAAATATTTTGTGGAAAATCTTTGAATTTACTCTGGAATGGAAATTTTTCCGTGGAAAATATTATGTGGTCAATATTTAGGTCAATGACGGAAATTTTTGTCGTAGAGTATTCCGTTGAAAATATACTAATTTTCGACGGAATCGTATGTCGAAAAAATTGTTTGTGGAAACAATTTAAATTGTATTGTAATTTTATTGTTATTTATAAATTATTTACTTTGCATTAAACATGTCAGATATTTGCTGTATTAATTTGTTTTTGATATTTTTATTATTTTATATAAAATAATAAAAGACATACTATTATAGTTGTAAAATGTAAAAAGGTTGACAATATTATTGTAACAAAATTTATTTAACATTTGTTTATTCACAATAACACTAGTATTTAATAACTAAAACGAAGGATCATATACCTTGGAGATCATAAAGGATTTTGAGTTAGAGGATAAATATTTAACAACTGTATTTCACAACTCTAACATTAAAATTTAATTGTTTTAAAAAATAATTATAATAAATAAATGAATTTTTTAAACAATCTGAAACCATAACTTTAATAAACTCTACCGTAAATCAACGTAGGAGTGTAAAAAAAAAATAATTATTTTTGCATTGAACTGTAATCAAATGTATTTAAAGTGAAATTGACGTATTTAAAATGATGAAAATGATGATTCTGAAAAGTAAATCGGTGATGATACCATCCATTATGTGACTTCACTTGTGTTGTTATTTTTAATACTTCATTTAAAATATTAAAATTATATTTTAAATTGTAACTATTTTTTTGGTTTGACTATGATAAACTGATTCCAAATTATTTTATAAAATGGCTTTAAATGAAGTTATTTTGATATGAAATGTTTGTAAATTGTGGAATATTTTATTATTTACGGACATAAAATAAAGTTTTATACAAATGGTTTATTTTGACAAAAATCAGACAAGTTACAAAATGTTAGTTCCTTGTTTAAGGTAAAACCAATGAAAAAAAAAGATTAATAAACATTTAATTTATGTCATATGTAAAAATTTTTTTCTCTATTTCCAAACTTTGAACTTGATTTAGTATATTTTATTTAATTTTCTTTAATGGGTCTGCATAAAGGCCATTAAAGTATAAACTATTTTTTTAGTACATGTTAGGTTAAGCTTAGTAAATACATTGTGGTTTAAACATTTTTTTGATTACTTAAAAAAGTTTAAATAAATTTAAATTTTGATATAACAAACGTTTAGTTATTTGAAATCTTTCCCTAATTGAGACACCAATTTTTAAATGATTATAAGGAAGAAAAATAGTCCTGGCCAATGCTTACTGTATGATATTTTAGCTCGCAACCTTGTAATACTTACGCAATGAAATAATTGTTTACCTAAATTTGTACATATGAAACATACAAAATAGTGACATGAACAATTGAAAATTGACCACATTTTACCAAACTTAAAAAAAAAACTCATGTATTAAACATCACTGATTTGTTGACTGTCATTTGTCAAATAATGCATATGCAACCATTCCTAGACTGTGGAAATTGCTGACCCCAGCAATAACTAGCAACGTTACAGCTGCACTGAAACCTTCAATTACGTGTGTATGCATGTGTAATCACAACCCACACGAATCATTAATCCAAACATAAGACATTGACAACCAATTTTAAAATAAAACTACTAGCATTAAATCATGAAACATTCAAGTTTTCATCTAGTGTTAATCGAAAAGTACGGAACATAGGCGTGAAAAAAAAAAACAAACACAAAACTTTGTTAGTGCTCATGGTGACTCCTCACTTCTCGCCCTCTCCAATGTCATCCTCAGCCTCAGCAATCTGACATGGCTCAGTGATCACTAAGGCTGGCTCTGTATCGTCATAGGGTCCTGCAGGAGTAGGAGCTAGCGGTAACCCTTTAACCTGACCATAAACCGTAATTCCTTAGCGGTTCCTATGAAGCTAAGGTTGTAAAAGATTATATTATAAGTTCTGCAATCATACATCCCGTATCCCTAGGCAATGGAAAAAGTGTTACTTTATTCATGTTAGAAATTAGAACCCCAACATCCCTATTGTGAACCGTAACCCTCATAACTTAACTACAATGGGCAATACTAAAGCTAATACTGAAGCAATGAAGCACAGAATAAAATAAATCAATCAGAATAATGTCATATTTATACCAGTCAACTTACAGAGGAATTCATATGGGTGTTGGCCGTAA
The DNA here is from genome assembly GCA_007407185.1 of Glycine tomentella. NCBI lineage: Eukaryota > Viridiplantae > Streptophyta > Magnoliopsida > Fabales > Fabaceae > Glycine > Glycine tomentella. Next base: position 27,018 of record PYAF01001320.1, on the reverse strand, counting down.
CCACAATAATGAAATTTATCCAGACATGTTCATCTCTAACCTCAAAGAATACAACGAAAACAAAAGCATTAATCCTCTTCAACCTTTGGCCTTGATCTTGTCTCCAGTGTATTTTTCTATGTAATTATCTATGACGGTGTGTGTTTTTCAGTTCAGAAGCTTGCCCATTTATCCTTTTCATGTTGGCTATTTAATTTGGGTAATATAACCCTTTTCTTTCTTCTATTTTTGTGCGAAATATCTTTATTCGAGACATTACGACACTAACAGCGCGACCTCCCACGCGATCCGCATCATTTATTCGAATTGAATGGTTGGTAATTACCATGTGGCGCGACTCGCGCGGATTATAGCGCGGTTAGCGTGAAATGCTCGAACTGGGAACTTCATCTTTACATACCCGCGCCATTAGCGCGGAACATGACGCGACTAGCGTAGATAAGTCGAATGTGATGTCTTCTCTTCTTGGCTTTGTTTCTCCTCTTTGTTGCCCTGCATTCACAACTTGGTAATAAGGTGACATAATAATAATAAAATTAACAACCTAAGTAATTGTAGTCTATGTTCCTAATTATTTGATTGAATTGTAAGTAAATTAATCTAAAAACTAAGATGTGTTAGCAACACATCAAATAATTCCCACATTTATAAGTTGTTGTCCTCATCAACAAACAGAACTTCAAGCCAACAAAACAAGGACCAACAATCAAACTAAACCACACGTCACAATGCTAGAATCATGATGCTGAGTATAATCAATTTTCACATCAAAGCTTGAACAACACTTTCAATTCTGTCAATTGTAAGCGTCAACTTCATTATTCCTCACAAAATGTGTTTTTTTCACTCAGCACTCAAGTATATGAAGGTTATTATCATCTCTCACTCAACATAGTCATAACACTACCATAGGCTTGATTGGATTCTCAAATTCCTTGACATAAGAATTATAGATGCACGTATAACCGATCAAAAGGTATTTTCAGGATTGTAATTTGGCTGGGCTAAAGGTAGGAAAAATCTTTGTGCAAGTAGGTAGAATAAGGCTACATTCAGGTCGAATTCCTAAGTCCCTAACTCTTGTGGTAACTCATAACTTCTTATCAATCTCTTTCAAATCGGGCAAACTTTTATTTCATTTAATAATATTCATAGCACCAAATTTTTTTTATTATTATAACTAACAAGGTCATAGCACTACTGAAATTTTTCATCACGTATACATTATTTGTGAAATCATTGAAGCTTATGAAACATTCATCCAAACAGAGAATCATGACAACAATTTAATCATAAAACGATACTATATATGCATGAAGTAGTCAAATATCTTAGCTGCAAAATGTAAAAGTCCGGAAATGTCAACAAGAAAGAAAAAACAAGAAAGTCAATTAGTCATGTTCATTCGTCACTCCTGTCCCTCTCTCGTCTCATCGTCAGCCTCAGCAGTCTGAGATGGATCGGGGATGGGTGTGGCTGGCTCTGTCGTATCTGGGGGTCCAGGAGGAGTAGGAGCTGGTGGTGGAATTACTGGTGGCTGGTAGGAAGTGGTGGTGACGCCACACTGCCTGCAGAGATCCTCTAACATGCGTGTCTGATAATGTAGCTGGGTATGGATGAAGGCCTGAAGGGCTGAATAGCTTTGTGAGTCTTCGTACAGAAGCTTATGTCTGGGTCCCCTCTCAATGGAAGAAGAAGGTGGTGCAGGTTCCTGTGGCTGAGGGTCTTCCGGCTGGGGTTCATCACGAGGACTCCGTGCATCAAGTTCCTCTGGGTTTAGCCTCGAAGCTCTGATGATCTGTTGTTCTGTGGCGCTCTTCATAGCGTTTAAGTAAGTCTTGTGGTCCATCCAATAAGCAATTGGAACATCCATCAGCTCTTCATCTAGGATCTCAACACCCGCTTGTTGACACAGGTGAGAGATCAAAGATAAGTGGGTTAGCCACGACTTACTGTTAGCGTCCTGAATCATGTGAAGAATGCAGTTAGATAAAATGTTTGCAATGTACAAATTACCTTCACCTGGAGTATATATAGCAGGACAGCGCGTTCCACGTTCACATCAGTGATATTAGTCGATGGAATCACTGTGTGGTTCACAAATTGGTGCCAAAAAGCTGCATCTCCTACTAAATCATTTTTCTGCATCTTCTCTGGAATGTAATCTAACCCGGGTTTTGTCTTCCAGCCTGTATATAAGCCTGTAATTGCATGCCTGATGGTGGTGGCTAGCTGGGGTACCTCATCCCGGTACATCTTCGTCAACACGTCAGGCTGCATTCTCAAGAATAGGTGGCTAAACTCACACCTGTGAAACGGATCATAGCTGGTATCGAGAAATCTCTCGATGGTCTTCTCATCAAATGGTACCTGTACGCCTCTGACCCAGCTGACCCTTCTCCTTTCGACCGTAGATGGGTCAATGTTGGCTAGAAATTCTTTAAGAATTAAGCTCGAACTAGGCTCAGGGAAGGTCACTAGCTTCTGCCACTGACGCCTTACAATGACCTCGAATATAGGGTTACCTTCTGGAAGGGTTTCCCAAAAAAATTTCTTTTCAAGAATTATTTTCTTTGGCAAATACCATGTGTCAAATTTCTTTTGACACTCTAAAGAGCGGAAACGAGCTTCGTCATATTCAGAAATACAGGCCCGCTTGCTGCTAGATGTGGCGGTGCTTTTCTTCTTCCCTTTGGCAATTTGTTTACCCTAAAACTCAGAAAACCATCCAATATACATTCATGATTCATGTTTAAGTGCTGAATTGGTCTATTCCAATTAATAATGTCCTTAGATGTGCTAAATCAAATACAATCAAGCATGTTTTTGTAAATATCAATTTAAAATAACCAGTGTGCTTGAACATTGAAAAAAATTCCCAGTGTAGTGTAATTTGAATCAATAGATAGCAATCACAGTTAACAAAGCAAAATACAACATGGTTTAGTTTGGAACATAAAGTAGAGTGCAAGACTTGGCTACATATATTCATCACAGTCCTAAACAATGCTTACATGCATATTTGGTTTCCCACATCTAATTATTTCCTTGAAGAACTTGCAGTTGTTATTACTTCTCTTTTTTTTTTTTACTTCTCTGCATAAATTCATTCACCTTTGTTTTTCTTACTTCTCTCTTTGTTTCTTAACCTCTCTGCCACACAACACACACTCACACCTCATCAGATAATGCGTACCACTACTACTACTCCATCCAATATTTCCACTCTGTCGACCTCTATTACACACTGCACTGCACTGATACCAGCTATGAAAATAAAAAAGTGGTGAGAGAGAGAGAGAGATAGAGAGAGTTGAAAAGCACAAAAGGGGTGTGACTTTGTCTATCTTACACAAATAAGCTGTGTTAGGTATTTGTTTATCTCTTTTTTGCATGGAACGTGGAAGCCCTTGTGTGGCAAACCCTATTATTGGCTCGGCTTCAAACACTACTCTTCATTGTATCAAAGAGTGAGAGCGTGAGTGTGTGTGTGTGTGTGTGTGTGTGTGTGTGTTTGTGTCCTATATCTGCAACCTTCCCAGTGTTTTTGTTTTGAAGGAAGTTTGTATTTGTTCATGGAGATTCTATGTCACAATTGTCAAGAAGATATGGTTGTATTATGTGTCATATTGAAAAATGTTGGTTTTTCAAATGTGACAGGAAGCTGATGGACATAAGGTCATTAATGACATCATTTTTGTTACTAAAGGAAATATATCACAATTCTGTTAATAGTACCATTTACATTCCAGGATTTAGATCAGATAAAATTCCCAAGTTATAAAGATGTAACTTATCTCTAGCCATAGCTGATGTTCACAGTAATGAAAGATATGTGATTCAAACATGTTTCACAGATTCAAACACAGAATCAATACATATATATATATATATATATATATAACCAGACCATCAATTAAGGTGTACAAGCTTAGGCAATACAAGTACACTTTCCAAAATTGCTCAATCACAATGACTGTGAGGTCTTTTCAAAGCAAATATTAACAATTAAGGTAGTAATACATTATATTTATTATGCACCCAATAACTTTGAATACCCATTGCCATTTATGATTCAAAAATCATTACCAATTTACCAACACAACTCCAGTTTAATCCTCATTGGAATTTAATTCCATTCCACCTGCTAGGTACTAGGAACCTGCTACCCTAAGATTGGCCATGGACTTATCATAACTCAGTGCAAGTAACCTAAGGTAACAAAAACTAAGCATCTAATGATTCAACCAGACTTGGAATCAGCATTACCTACAATTAATTAACATGGCAAGCAACCCGAGAAGAAAAATCGAAACCAGGAATGACGCTAATCGCGTGAAATGGCGATGTCACCATTGTTGCTCTGGTTCTGTCCTACTCCTAATCCATTACTCAACACAAGCTTAGTCATTGAAACTTACCTTGTCTCCGGCCATTAAAAGCGAATGCAGACTGGATTTCACAAATACTTCAAGCTTTTTGGACCTTGGAGAAAAATGAAACAAAAATGCAGTGGGTTATCGAAATGACGAAATGAATTGGAGTGAGGGGGAAAGGTGTTTATAATGATGCTGATGGCAAGGATTGGGGCCGGTTATCTTCCTGATTGAATGTAATGGAAACGATCACAGCAGTTTGGGAAGTTACAGAGCATACCCCGCCTTTGATTTTAGTAAAAATTTTAAAACTGTTTCCGTGTACTCGCGCGATCAGCATCGCATATCGCACGATCAGCGTCAATAGTGACTGAAGGGGTTGTCCTCTCGAGTAATTAGCGCTTATCGCGCGGCCTGTCCCGCTAATAGCGTGGGATGGTCTGCCTATAACATAACATTCAAACTTCTGACGCTAATCGCGTGACCAACAACGCGATCCGTGTCACAATGTACAGATACAGCTTCTTTTTCGAACATACAGCGCGGTTAGTGCAGGTTTCCATGTGATCAGCGTCAATAGTGACTGAAGGGGCTGTCCTCTCGAGTTATTAGCGCTTATCGCGCGGCCTGTCCCATTAATAGTGTGGGATGGTATGCCTATAACATAACTTTTGAACTCCTGACGCTAATCGCGTGACCAACAACGCGATCCACGTCAAAATGTGCAAATACAGCTTCTTTTTCGAACTCCTGACGCTAATCGCGTGACCAACAACGCGATCCACATCAAAATGTGCAGAAACAGCTTCCTTTTCGAACATATAGCACAGTTAGCGCGGGTTAACATGCGATCAGCGTGAATGGTGAATGAAGTATCCCCATCTCGACTAACTGGCGCATTTCACACCATATTTGACGCTATCTGCATGGAGACAGAAGAATGTCTCACCTAGATCGTACATATGACGTGTTACGCGTTAAACATGACGCGAGTCGCGTGGGAAAACTGCATTCACTTGTAATGTCGAGCAAACCGCGCTAGTCGCGTGACTTGGGATGCTGTCAGTGCGGGAACCAACCCAATAATTGAAATGAAGGTCGACAAGTTCACGCTGATAGCGCTGTGACCGCGCAAATTGCACGGGATGCGTCAAATGGTAAAGCATTTGCGACTACATGACGCTTATGGCGTCTGTTCCACGTGATCAGCGTCGTCCTTGTTTGGTCATCTCCTCAAACAGTTCGCGCGGGTAGCGCGGTTTCAGCGCGAGTCGCGCGGGTCGAACTTGACCCATTTGAAGTGGCGTCAATATGACGTAGGTCGCGCGGAGTGTCACGCGAATCGCACGAAATGCGGAAACTTAACATTTTCGAAATGTTAAATAAAAGAAATATTAGTTAAATGTTTTACACAAAAGTTAAAAAATAGTAGTGCCATCTGATTTCAAGCACTTTCTCACAACAACTTTCCCCTTTCCCTCTTTTTCTCAAACAGTAACTCATTCCAACCCTTTTTTTGAAACCTAAGTAAGGGCCTTCAGTTTGGGAAGCTGGTGAATGAAGTTGGAGTTCGTTGGAGAATGCATCTGATGTTCTGTCTTGACTAACTGATATAGATTTTAAAAAGGTATGTTTGAATCCCTTCATAGTAAACATATTATTTAACTTGGTGTTTAGTTGAGTGGTTGTGGAATAAAAACTTTAAACACCCACAATGGATTTCCAAACTGCTGCTGGTTATGGTTCCCTTTGTAGTTGCCTCCCCTGTTGTTGTTGTGGGTATTGACAGTGTTGACAATGCTAGATTCTTAAGCCTTTCTTTTCCACTCTCCCTACAAAATACAAACTGCTTAGGTGTAAATGATATGCTCAGTAGGACATGCTGGAGAGAAATACTGGTACTGGGTGGAAACTATAGGAAGCTAGGATGGGGGGCAACAGTAAATAGTACCATGTATGGTATAAAGTACTTCAAAATTAGTAACAAAAACAAGTTAGTGTAGTTTCAAAATAAGCCAAAATAAATATTAATTGTTGAATGGTAAGTTCCAGGATAGGAACAATGGTGAGTTGCTCCTATTAATTCAAGATTTTCCCATAGTGTAATTCATTTGATGTGGGTATTGTTGGGCTGTCATTTGTTGTTGAGTGCATCCAAGATGGAAAGAGGAAAGAGCTGCTTATTCATCATCTCCAAGCCATGTAGAACTAGAGTATATATGGCATGCATTACTTCATAATGATGCCTCCATATTTATCATAGCGCATACATTACAGATGTAAAGGCCATAAAAGTTTAAAAAATACATGATGCTAGTCATATAGTGTGGTTAGTTTTCATGGCTAAGCTTTTCGAAAAAGGAAGAGACAGATTGATTAAGAATAAATAAAGAGCAGAGTCTGTAAGAAAGGGAGAACTGTTACTTCAACTATTTGTGTCATAAGGGACAATGATCACTGCTTCAGAAAATTTTGCAGTGGTCTAATATATTGAAGGTAACAATTGATGCCTCTTCTGAACTTTCTGTCTCTTATTCCTCTTTCTATGCACTGTTTGTGTCTGTGAGAGCTATGTTATGGGTTTGTATGAAAAATGTGTTAAACATGAAAGCCAATGATGGGGTTCTTGTTATTCGTATCCATTGCCTTACTGAACTATTCATTTTGGTAAACTGAGTATATTAGTATGTTCGTTGGACCGTTTGAAAATCAACCCTCAGAAACCAATGGACATCGTGAAATTATCTATAAAGCAAAATGAATCAGCTTATTTGGCATTTAGTTGTGTAATAACTTACTATATTATTACCTATCATACAAATAGAAAGGCGAATTGTTTACATGTCTTGTTGTAGTAATGATGTGGTTGAGCCTTTCCAAATGCAATCATACCAGGAATGTGGGACTTGTTAGATGGCTAATAACATCCGCATCCTGTAATCCAACAGTTATGACTAACCACTATACATGTTTTTTTTTTGTTTTCCAGTTTTACCAGCAACAAGAAAATAAACTACTGTGTGTCGGATCCCCAGCTGTGTTCAATAAGTAGCATACACAGGTACTTTTTCCACGACAATTTATCAGGCTTTGTCAGACAATTAACACCTATAACAACATAATCATGGACTATCAATACCCCTATTTTACAGTTTATTGTTTGAAATAAAAAAAGTCTACACATATAATGCATGTATTATTTATAGTGCTGATTGTGTTAATGTCATTTATGTGTCACATGCCTCTAACAATTTATGAATGCAAACATTATGTATGTTATGTTTTGAGTTGAACTCAAACATCAGTACAATTAGGAAGACCTATTTCTTATATGATTTAGACTCCATATGAATGTTACTTTTTTTTCACTTCCCCATATACAGAACATGAACTATCTTCGTTCCCATCGTCTTTGGATGTACGATAAATGTTATAGTGGCAGAAATGATCTGAAAGAGTCTTTTGTGAGTGGGGTTGATGAGTTTGTAACCAATGCTAGTCAACAACAAAGTTACCACAATGATGGGGGGATTAGATGTCCCTGTCTCAAATGTGACTGTACTAGGATTTTGGAGGATAGAGTCGTGAAAGTTCATTTATGCAAAAATGGGTTTAGGCCAAATTATTGGATTTGGACTGATCATGGTGAAGATATGTCACATTTTGGTCTAAATGACGATAATAGTGAAATGGATGCATCAAATTGCACAGCAAATGTGGGTCCAGTAGACAAATTTATGTTCATGCAAGAGATGGTGTGCAACGCACTCAGACAAGCAGAGACATTTGATGTCCCGAATTCAAGTACAATGGAAGAGCCTCCCAACGAAGATACACAAAGATTTTATAATTTATTGGTGGAAGCGAATCACCCCTTGTACAAAGGGGCATCGGACTCAAAATTATCAATATCTGCAAGACTTTTAGCTTGCAAGTCCAATTGGAATGTTCCTGACCAGTGCTTAGATTTCATTTCAAAAATGCTTTTGGATGTCACACCTATAAAAGAACGTTTATCGAAAAACTTTTATGATGCCAAGAGGTTAGTATCTAAGTTGGGATTAGAGGCTAAGAGGATTGATTGTTGTGTCGATGGTTGCATGTTGTATTATAAAAATGATGGGGCATTAAGTGAATGCAAATTTGTAACAAGACAAGATATCGTGTTAATGCGGCTGGGTCAACGCAAAAAAAAGCAGTACCAGTTAAGGCGATGTTTTACTTGCCTATAATACCAAGGTTGCAGAGAATGTTTGCATCAATGCAAACTGCAACCCAAATGACATGGCACCATGACAATAAAAAAAGTGCTGGCACGTTACAACATCCCTCTGATGGTGAAGCTTGGAAACATTTTGATCAGGTACATCCAAACTTTGCTAGTGATCCCCGAAATGTTCGACTTGGGTTATGCACAGATGGATTTAACCCATATATTCAAGCATTAGCTACACCTTATTCTTGTTGGCCGATCATTGTTACCCCCTATAATCTTCCTCTAGAACTATGTATGAATAAACCTTATATGTTTTTGACTTGTGTGGTACCAGGGCCATTTAATCCAATAGTTGGGATTGATGTTTATTTACAACCTCTTATAGACGATTTGAAAACATTGTGGGATGGTGTTGTGACTTACGATGTTTTAAGAAGATCAAATTTCATGATGAAGGCTGCTTTGATGTGGACTATTAATGATTTTCCTGCATACGGCATGTTGTCTGGTTGGGGGACACATGGTAGATTGGCTTGTCCTTATTGCATGGAGGACACAAAAGCCTTCCAGTTGGCGAATGGGGGGAAAACTTCTTGGTTTGACTGTCATCGTGGGTTCTTACCACATGATCATGCTTTTAGAAGGAACAAAAATGAGTTCAAGAAAGGGGAAACGGAAACAGATGACCCACCACGTATGTTGACACCTAGACAAGTTTGGCGGAGGGTTAGGGATTTGCCAAAAGTCACTGAAACTGGTGTACCTCCACCAACATTAGACGGATATGGGGAGTGGCATCATTGGACAAAAAGAAGCATCTTTTGGGATCTTCCATATTGGAAAGATAATTTGTTGCGACACAATCTTGATGTTATGCACATTGAAAAAAAAATTTTTTGACAACATATTCAATGAGAAAGCTAGGTTGGACATAGCCGTGTACTGTAGGCGGAGAGACCTGGAGATGAAGTTGGGGGCTAACGGGAAGTTCATAAAGCCAAAAGCAAATTATACACTAACTGTGGAGCAAACAAAGTTAGTATGCAATGGATCAAAGAACTAAGAATGCCAGATGGTTATTGTTCTAACTTGGCCAGATGTGCCAATGTTGCTAAGGGAACGATGCATGGCATGAAAAGCCATAACTGTCATGTATTCATGCAATGCTTACTTCCTGTTACTTTTAGCCCGTTGCCGCCACATGTGTTAAATCCCGTCACTGAAATAAGTCATTTCTTCAAAGATTTATGTTCCACAAATTTGTTGGAGGACAATCTGCATAGAATGGATCAAAACTTCCATTGATATTGTGCAAGTTGGAGAGAATATTTCCCCCAGGGTTTTTCGATTCTATGGAACATCTTGCTGTCCATCTGGCATATAAAGCTAGACTTGGAGGACCTGTCCAATATAGATGGATGTATCCATTTGAAAGGTATAATTTACGAATGTTGTCATAAAGTTTAGTGTCATTTGTGTAACGTTAACTTATGACTGCTTTCTAATGAAATTGTTGTAGATTCATGGGCGATTGTAAACGCGCAGTGAAAAATAAGGCCAGGGTTGAAGGATCCATTTGCGCGTCTTACTTACATCGTGAGACAACCCATTTTTGTTCGCATTATTTCCATAACTTTATGTTATCGTCGCGAACCATAAGGAATCAAGTTGCAATTCATACTGAAAGGCGTCCCCCTATGTTATCAGTGTTTGACCAACAAGGTCGTTCTTCTGGGAAGGAGGTCATACACTGGTTAACTGATGAAGAAAAAAACTCAGCCCATGTTCATGTGTTGATTAACTGTGCCGAAGTCAAGTCATACCTTGAGTAAGTGCACAAACTTTTGTGCAACCAACTTTGTAATTATGGCCGTTGTCAATTGCAAACATGATGTGATTGATCTCTGTTTACATTTGGACAGTTCATTTGTGCAAACCCAACAAATTACTGAACCAAATGGATATACGCATAACGTACATGATGATTTTCCTACATGGTTTCAGGAACAAGTATGTATGTTATAATAAAGTTAATTATTGTATTGTATTTGAATTAAGATTTTGATTCTTATACTATATGTAGGTGGTAAATTCGAATATAAATATGGTCCTATGAGTTACGTTAAACAATGGCACACATACTTTGTCAATGGGTACAAATTCCATACTCAATCGTGGACTGAGGGGAAAAAAACAATAAATAGTGGGGTTTATGTGAAGGGGGTTACAGAAGGAGGAGCAGATGATTTTTATGGGGTCATTAAACATATCTATGAGCTAGAGTAGACAATTGTTTTGTTTTCTTGTGAATGGTTTGATCCATCTAGTAGAGGAACAAGAGTGGATCCAAAAGATGGCACAGTGGAAATTCCAATGGATAGAAGATATCATCTTTTTGATCCATTCATTAGTGCACATAATGTAAGGCAGGTCTATTATGTGTCATATCCAGCAGTAAGAAGGGACAAGCGTGATTGGTGTGTTGCAATTAAAACAAAACCCAGGGGTTACATAGAATCTAATAATGCAGCAAATGATGTGCCGTATCAAGTAGACGAAATGTCATTTCCCAATGAAATCATCGAAGTTGAAAGCATTTCTGGATTGCAAGATCAGAGAGGTGAAGCTGAAGAAGTGGACCCAAATGATGTCTTCATAAATGATTCTGAATCAAATAGTTTGCATGGAGAAACAATTAATATTGAAGACGACAATGAAGGAGAATTAGAAGATGACTTTGAGGTTTATAATTCTGAATAGGATTAGAGTTACTGCATGACATTATTCTTCTTTTCATGTTGACTTCAATGAACTGTGTTCAAAAGTAAAGTTGATTATTTGTAATGAATGTTTGATGAACCACTTGATTGTATAAATAGGTTTATTTTTAATGTTGAACATTTGATTACGTCGGATATTTAAATTTAATTGTTTGTAATTGTTTACACAATTTGCATGCAATATCATTTTAGTGAATTTGTATTATTGCTGAATTTATAATTACTTTTGCATTGAACAATGATTACAACTAAAGGCTGTATGGATCCTGAGAGAGTTGAAGACTCTTTAGATTTAGAGGACTCCATGGATGTTGAGAGAGTTGAAGACTCTTTAGATTTAGATGACACATTGGACGTTCAGAGAGTTGAAGACTCATTAGATTTAGAGGACTCCATGGATGTTCAGAGAGTTGAAGACTCTTTACATTTACATGACTATATCGATGTTGAGAGAGTTGAAGACTCTTTAGATTTAGAGGACTCCATGGATGTTCAAAGAGTTGAAGACTCTTTACATTTACATGACTCTATCGATGTTGAGAGAGTTGAAGACTCTTTAGATTTTGAGGAGTTTATGGAATTTCAAAGAGTTGACGACTCTATAAATTTAGAGAGAGTTGAAGACAAACATGATTTAGAGGACACTACAGATGTTAACATAGTTGAAGACTCCTTTGATTATGACAGATTTGAACCTTTGTTTGTAAGATCAGAGACTTCTAAGAGGGAATGTCAGAAAGTAGTTACAGAAATGTTGCAGATTTATCTTCCTAGTTTAGGAGATTGTATGGCTGATGACAGAATTGAAGACTCTTTAGAATTAGAAGATTTTATGGATGAAAAACATGCTACTGAACGTATTTTTGTAAGATCAAATATCGTAGATAGGGTTTCTGAGAAAGTATTTAGAGAAATATTAACAATTTGTGTTCCGACTTTAGAAAATTGTATACATGTTAAAAGAGTTGAATACTCTATAGACTGTGAAGATTGTATGTATGATAAAGCTAATACTGAAACCATATCTGTACTATCAGAAACAGCAGAGAGGGAATGTCAGGAAGTAGTTCAAGACATGTTAAAGATTTATCTTCCAGACTTATGAAGTATTGTTTGTCCTTTCTTGTAATGGAATTGAACTTTATTACTATATTTGATTGTTTGTGTCAAAGAAAAAAAATACTCTATTTAGCTCATCAGTAGTTCATGCTCACATATTTTATTTCCACTATTACTTTTTGTATATATAGATATGTCAGCAGGTGGTGCCGATCCTCCCGGACCCCCAATCAATGATAATAGTGGGAATCGGACAGGTAGAAAGAAAAAACGATATGTGCTTAGACTATTACCACCTAGAGATAATGTGCCATCTTCTACCTCATCCTCGTCTAGTGTATCTATGCCAATAAGATCATTAGCTGTTTTACCTACACCATGTCCACCTGCGACTGAAGCTATACCCTCTCCTACTCCAATTAATACAACTAGACCGTCCACAGTGCCTACATCCACACCATCTCCTTCCTCGGGTGTACCGAACATACCTTCTGATAATGATAGAACAAATTTTGTGATGGAAGACCCCCCTCTTAATGATCGTCCTACGGTTACACTGATCAATGGAGCGTAAGTATTAACAATATACACAAATGTTAATTATATACTATATGACCTTTTCTATTTTGACACTTGCACTGACAATGATTTGTTATGTTAAGTTTTCATCCCTCTAAGGTTGCATCAAAGGCTATCACATTGTCCATTAAACAACAATTTGATAACCCGTGGCCAACATGGGGAGCAATTCCAAAAGACCATCAAGAACTCTTTTTCCAACGTTTTAACGTAATATAACCCCCACTTGGACTAATTGCAATGCCATACATGCCATCTTTTAATATGGAATTTTTATCGTTTAAATTTAGTTATGGTGTTGCTGATTTAGTCATTTAAATGTCTGTTGATAATTGTGCTTCATATTCAAAAACCTTTATGGTTAATCAGTTCCAACTACTAATATATTTTGATTATTTTGATCTCATATTTGTACTATTATTGATGTGGATGTATTTGTATTAAATATCATAAGTTTGTGTAATTACTTTAGAGGAAATTAGCTTGGAGACCAGAGGAAGAGAATGAAATTAAAAAAGTTTATCACTCAAAAGCCTCTCTTAGGCTTTCTGAGATGTTCAGCGATGCTCGCAATGAAAATAAAAGGCCATATTGGATTGGAGATCGTGTCTGGAATGAGCTATTATCACATTGGAATGCACCCGATTATCGTTCTAAGTGTGAAAAGGCGAAAAAAAATCGAGCATCTGAAAAGGGTGGTTGTATGCACACAGGTGGTTCCATTAGCTTGCAGGATCATGTTATTCGCTTGGAAAGATGATTTTACAACACATCAATTGAACTGTTTTTGTACTTTACTGATTATTTGATTATGTCTCCTCTTTATTGTATTGTTTGTAATTAGTCTCAGGAACTTGGTCGATCTGGATACATTGATGAGATTTTCCGACAGACACATTTACGGAAGGATACTGGTGAATTTGTCGATGATAGATCTAGGCAGACACATGTGAGATTATTATTTGCCATGGTTTTTTATTTAAACATTAATTTTTTTTATTTTTTCCAAATAATAACTGTTTATCAATGACAGGAAGATTTTGAGGCTAGATTATATCAAGCTAGGTCTGATGTTCAATCTAGTGTTGGTGATTCTGAATTGACTCCGTTGAACGCTGCTGAAGAACAAAGACTAAGGACTCGGTGTTGGATTGCAGCAGCTGGACCTATGCGTAAGGGACGTCTTTATGGTACTGGCGATCTTGCTCAATCTTATAAATGTGGAGATGACACATTCATGCAAACCTTGCATGGATCTTCTAGCCATGCCTATGACTCGACGGAAATTATTCAAATAAAGGAGGAGCTTCGTCAATCAAAGGAAGAGTTACGTCAATCAAAGGAGGCGTTGCGTCAATCAACGGAACAAATGCGAGTATTTCAATCAGTTGTACTTCAGTTTCTACCTCCAGAGGCTCGCAACATTATGCAGCAGCAACAACAACTGGCCGATCAACAACAACATCAACAACATGATCAATCACATGACGACCCGCAACAAAACAATGATCAATCAGCAGATGACCATCAACAACTTCATGAGCAGCAACCCAACCAGGATAATGACTATTTTGATTATTGACTTAAATACACTAAATGACTAATTAGATGTTGAACATTGTGCTTTTACTTTTATTTTATTGTAAACTTAATTTACTTTGTTAAAACATTTTTGTTCGATGTATGAATTGTTTACTTTCATATTAAAATGTGTTTATTTTATAATTATGTTATATAATATGAAAAAGAAAAAAAATTCCTAAAACAAATTCAATTATTGTATGTGAACATAAAATATTGACGGAAATATCTGTCGGTAATTTTTTATGCTATTTCCGACGAAAAAATCCGTTGGTAATTTCCGACGACTATTTCCGACGGAAAAAACCGTCGGTAATTACCGAAGGACCTAACCATCAAAAATTACCGACGGAATTGGCCGTCAGAAATTATCGACGGAATCGGCCGTCGGAAATTACCCATGGAAGTATCCATCGGAAATTACCCACGGAATTGGCTGTCAGAAATTTCCGTCGGAAATTACCGACGAACACAAAAATCCGTTGGTTAAATTTCCAACGACCATTTTACCGACGGATTTTTATCCGTCGGAAATTCGTGATTACCGACGGATTTTTTGGAATTCCGACGGATTTCAACCGTCGAAAATACCGATTTTTTTTGTAGTGTAAGCAAAGTTACAACAAACTCAAACTAAGTAATCATTTCACTTTAAAGAAAGGAATCAATATCTAAGTAACATATCACCATATCAGATATTCACAATCCTTCAGTGTAACCATGAATTAATGTTACCTGAAAACGAGTTGACTGGTTTTGTTGCACTGTGTCCCTAAGGCATTTGATAACCAGTGGCAATGAGGAAAACATGACATTGTGTTCACAATCTGGGAAGCACCGACACGTTGAAAGAAAGCCCGTATCGCGTCCGACACGCGACGACACGCCGACACGCGCCGACGCAATGTCTGACACGCGGTCAACATACCCGACACGTTGACCAGTATGACACGCGATTTTGAGGGTAGTTCTGTAAAAAATAATTTTTTTTGAGAAATTTATATTTCTGACTCACCTTATTTTGCTTCTTCACAATTCCGCTGCATTTCTTCACGATTCCGCTGAGCTTCTTCACGGTTTCAATCACCACACCAGTCACCGCCGTTCGCGCTTCTTCACGAGCCTCCGACAACCGTTCGCTCCTCGTTCAGCACCGCGATCGTTCGCGCTTTTCCCCTTGGCCCGTCGTTCGCGTCACAGTCACTCACACTCACAGGTAAGTCACGATTTGCTACACCCAAACGTTTGTGTTGCAGTCCAGCACAAAACCCCCAAATTAATTTTGTTTTTCACGCTCTCAATCTCACCTTCTCTCTCGATTTACTGATCCCATTCTCTTTCGTTTTGCTTTTCATGCTCTCTAATACTGAAATACAACTTTTCTTGAATTTGTAAACCTTTGTGATTTGTCACCTCACCATTGTAGTTTTATTTAGGTTTTTTCTTTTTAGTTTTTTTTAAATCATTAATCAAGGTACTGAACTTATTTTAACGCATTATTCAGAATTTGGCATTTGGCACATTATACTGAAATACACTAGACTATTATTTTAACGCATTATACTGAAATTAGTGAAATACACTATTATTATTTATTAGTTTGTTTAGGACTGAACTTATGTTTAGGACGGAATTTGGCACATGCTTTGGTATTTTAAACATACATTATTATTATTTATTAGTTCTGGAATTTGTATTGTATCAAATTAAATTAGAAAGATGTGTCTTTTGGTGTCAAATTTCTATTTTAGTTTAATTGCAAGACTATATGTATGTTTAGGACTACACTTATGGTTTGTGTTAACTTTTTTTAGAATGGATTCAAGTATTGGAAGTAGTGGAGATAATGAATTGCTAAGGAAGCCATTATGGAAATATGTTACCAGATCAGACTCCGAAACGGAAGCTGGAGGAAATATTTCTTGGAAATGCAATTTTTGTGAAAAGAATTTTAAAAGTTCTTATACTAGAATAAGGGCTCATTTGCTAAAATTATCAGGTAAAGGAATTGGAAAATGTCTACATGTGCAGACAAAAGACTTGTTAGAGATGGAGAAATTACAACAAGAAGCTAGTGAGAGATTGAAAAATAATGCACCAAAAAATGTGCCTTTACCCCCTTCTAGTTTTTCCATGGATTCAGGCTCGAAAAAAGAAGTGAAAGTGAGGGTGTAAGTTCATCTAGAAATCCTATTGAGAGGGCATTCAATGTTGGGGCACGGGAAGAATTGAACCACTTGATTGCTAGGATGTTTTATTCAGCAGGATTGTCATTCACTTTAGCAAGGAACCCATACTTTCAAGCTACCTTCACTTATGCCGCGAATAATAATATTGGAGGTTATTTGCCACCAGGATATAACTCCTTGCGAACCACTCTTTTGCAGAAAGAGAAGGAAAATATTGCTAGGTTGTGTGCACCTATTCGAGCTGGGTGGAATGAGAAAGGTGTTAGTATTGTGAGTGATGGATGGAGTGATTCACAAAGAAGGCCACTTATTAATTTCATGGCAGTATCTGATGGTGAAGCTATGTTTTTGAAATCAGTTGATTGTTCAGGAGAGACTAAGGATAGGCATTTTATTTTCATGTTGTTAAAAGAAGTAATTCAGGAAGTTGGGCATGAAAAAGTGGTTCAAGTAATCACGGATAATGCTGTAAATTGCAAGGGAGCAAGACATCTTATTGAGCAAGAATTTTCATCTATTACTTAGACACCATGTGTTGTTCACACACTGAATTTAGCTGTGAAAAATATTTGTGTTGCTAAAAATGTGGAGAATAATCAAATAACATATGAGGAATGTAGTTGGATTTCTGATATTGTTGGAGATGTTTCTTTAATAAAGAATTTTATTATGAATCATTCTATGAGACTGTCAATGTTTAATGAGTTTGTGGGATTGAATTCGCTTTCTATAGCTGAAACCCGCTTTGCTTCTATGATTGTGATGCTAAAGAGGTTCAAATTGATAAAAGGTGGTCTCCAAAATATGGTATTCAGTGAAAAATGGAGTGTGTATAAAGATGATAATCTAGGGAGAGCAAAATTTACTAAAGAAAAGATATTGGATGATCTTTGGTGGGATTCAATTGATTACATACTTGCTTTCACTGCTCCCATTTATAATATGATCAGGATTTGTGACACTGATAAACCTTGTCTTCATTTGATTTATGATATGTGGGATGAAATGATTGAGAAAGTGAAGAAAGCTATATATACTTGCATGAAGTGAAAAGGATGGATGAGACCTCCACTTTTTATGATGTGGTGCATGGCATTCTTGTAGATCGTTAGACCAAAAATTCAACTCCACTTCATTGTTTGGCACATGCTTTGAATCCCAAGTAAGCTTTTTAAATATAAATGGATTTAATATTTCTCTTATTTGATATAATATGTTAATTGTGTTTTTTTTTCTTTTAGATATTATAGTCAACAATGGCTTGATGAAGATTCTAGTCGAGTTCCTCCACACAAGGATCAAGAGATTAATTCTGAAAGACAAAAATGCATAAAGAGATATTTTCCTAACTTGGAGGATCGAAATAAAATAAATTTGGAGTATGTGAACTTTGCTAGTACAAGTGGGGGTTTTAGAGATTATGATGCCATCCAAAATCGATATTCTATGGAGCCCAAAGCTTGGTGGGTGCTTCATGGGGCTTGTGCACCTATGCTTCAAAATATAGCATTGAGACTTGTTGCACAACCTTCTTCTTCATCATGTGCTGAACGCAATTGGAGTAGTTATTCGTTTGTGCATTCTGTAAGGAGGAATAAGATGACTCCAAAACGTGCTGAAGACTTGGTTTATATACATAGCAACCTTCGACTCTTATCAAGAAAGAGTCCACAATATACACAATGGGAGAGTAAAATGTGGGACATTGCTGGAGACACATTTGGACATTTGAAGATGTTGGAATTCTTGAAGTTGTTACTCTTTCACTTGATGAGCCAGAGATGGAGTCAAATGTTATTGATGAAAATGCTCCATGAAGATAATCTCCATATTTTATGTTTGTCTATGTTTATCCAATTATTTAGTTTAATTTGCTACAGCTTTCTTGAAGTTGCTATTGCTTTCTCTTAATGATAATATGAACTATTTAGTTCTTTTCTTCTCTATTGATGAGTATTATTAGTTTAGTTTAAATTATTTTGTTAAATTATTGAATATTAAATGAAATATAGACTATATAAATTAAAAATATTATTTAATATTAAAACTTGTCCCAACGTGTCGAAGTCCATAATTTTTTAAGATTGACGTGTCGGAGTGTCGTGTCGTGTCGTGTCGTGTCACGTGTCGCGTGTCGGTGTCGGTGCTACATAGTTCACAATTGTTGGCACTAATTTCCATGTTTAAATTTTCAGATGCAGAATTATTCTTGCCTTCTAGCCAAATGACCCCAAACAGACTAAAGTCAGAAAATTGTCCATCTCTCTAAATTAAATAAATAATGTGAAGGAGAAATAAATGAGTAAGGAAGGATGCTCCTATAGTCCAGTAAATCTCAATGATCTTAATGAAATTCTAAAGTAGGCACTGCAAGTCATAGGTACTCAATGATCAATAACATGTATAAAGTTGTGTGAGCCATGTTAGAAATGTTTGTTTCTCTAAAGAATGATTTTACATATGTAATTTGTTAATTAGAGTGCTTGTTGTAAGTAATGCCTGGGTAAGAATTTCTCATGAACTCATAAGTACAAATATTAAATTGAGTTTAAATTAATCATGGACAGGGAGCCAACAGAGACAGAAAAATCCAAAAATAATCTTAGAGGGCTTAGCTTTATTTCACATGCATACTGGATCAAATTTTGGTGACCACTCTATGGCCAAAGTAGGGCCTAATTATTTAACAACTTGAAATGAAACATATGATTTGTATGTGATCAAACAATATACCTTTGTTTCCTTGCATGAGATTTTCCTCACACTCTTTGTAGAGTAAGCTGCCATGACAGGTCTACATTAGAATCTGACGCTGGTAAAGCATGGGATCCAACTTTGTGATACACTGATAAACCAGCTACAAAGCGTGCCTTCTTGAAGTAGACACCTACATATTCAATATAGTTGTTTATTTCTTCAAAAAAGAAAATTTAAGTTGGAAAAATAATAGGCATTTTTTCCCTGTCCCAATAGACCTAAACTATCACAGAGTTAATTGAGGATAAGGACACTAGGTCACTCATTTATTAAATATTTATTAATCTATGGATCTTTTTAATCCTTATTAGACTGAGCCATTTCAAAGTAACCATGTTTTAGCAAAGTCCATATATTACTCATCAAATCAGCACATGTTTTCATCAAGTGGGGAAAAAGCAAATGAGGGTTTCGCTCAGACATTCAATTGAACAACAAAATCTGCAATTACAATTTACATTAACATCACCCACATACTTCTGCAATTTTTCATAACATAGTCACGATCATAATTTAAAGCCTTTTATAATCCCAGTTTGCCCCCTTTAACTTCATAGTTCACGCATTAAAAAAAATAAAAATCTTCAATCAGTTTATTGAACTTCATAGTTTACTTAACCAAATAACTCTATTTGTCCCTCTCCTTTTGTTATCTATTTTTTCATCATTAGTTTTTCCTACCCCTCCATTAAACAGCACAACACAGTAATAATTAGCTAATTAATATAAATCAATAATAAAAGAAAAGGAATGAAAATGTTACCTTGATTCGTCAATGGGGATATGGTTCCAGTATCTTCTCTCATCATTCCCGATTATGGAGAGTCCCTTGGTTGAAACGCACAAACACAATTTACCCATGCCACGATCCAGCCAAACTTTTTGTACAACACACATAACTCTCTCGTCGACTCCACTTCCTCTCATCACACCAGCAACCAAAACAATCTTCTTCTTCTTCTTCTTCTTCTTCGACTCCCCTTCCTCTCATCACATCAGCAACCAAAACATTTTTCTTCTTCTTCTTCTTATTATTATTACCTTAGTGCCGTCATCGAAAGAATTGAGCCTGCAAAGCCTGACGTAAATCCCCCTCTTGCCCAAAAGAGATTCAGTTTACCAATTAGAATTAAAGGGAAGCATTTGCGTGTTATGTATCAAAACAAGTTTAAGTGTGACTACTAACTAAGGCTACGCGATAAATGAATCCTAAGGGAAGGATGCAGCAACACCTCTGAAACTCAAAGTCCTTGTTCCCTGCAATGCGAAGCAAAGGAAATTATAATAGATTATTATTATTTTCCCAAAGAAAAAAAAAACAAAACCTACCTTGTTGGAAACGAATGAAGGAGAAGACGAAGGAGGTTCTAGGCCTCTGCAGTAGGATTGCGTGTTCAACACCATGACACGCAAACGTATTTCTCATTTCAACGCGTCCTTGCTTTTTTGATTACTTAGAAAAAACTGTATTGGACAATTTGCGCTGTTATAACAAGCAAAACAAGAAGAAAAACACGGTGGTGGGTGATGGGTTAAAGAAGAAGTGAAGAAGACGAAAATAAGGTAGTGAGTGATGGGTTAAAGAATGAATGTGTGTGATAGACGACATAGACGACACGATGCTAGCCTCCTCGAGGAGCTTGAGCTTCGCCTCGATCAACCACTCCTTCGTCTTCGTGTTGTTGTGAATCAGCACGTCGTGGACTCGGATGGGGAGCAGCGACATCGGTAAGGACGACGCTATTTGGAAAAGGGATTTTGGAAACCCTAGAGGCTGCTTCAAAGAGTGGCAGGGTGAGTGAGAATACAAAGAGGTGAGAGAGTAGTAGAGAGAAATCAAATATTTAAAAAACTGAAAAAAGCTTCTAAGACGATTTTTTGAAAACCGTCTTAGAATGGTAGTTTCTAAGACGGTTGTTTGAAATCGTCTTAGAATGATTATATTTATTTACAAAAATACCACCGTGTTTCTTTCTAAAACGGTTTTGGAATGACAGACATTAAATCAATGTCATAAAAAGCCCCTTTTTCTAGTAGTGACATCCTGGAAATGTTGTATATGAGACAAATCAACTTCATTTCTTTTTATTTTCTCATTCGTATGCAAAATTTGGTTGAAATCTCCAATAAAAAATCATGGTATTCCATTTCCTGGTATCTGACTACTCATTATATTTCATGTTCCTATTTTCTTATGATCTTTTTAGAAGCCATAAATGAAGGATGTTTGAGATCATCCCTCCGTATAATAATCACCCTTTGCTCTTGTAATATGATTCAGGGTCTACAATAATAGCTTAACATCCACGTTCTCCATCCAAAGAATCACTAACCCACTTGATCTATACTTTCCAATTTCTTCATAGTCAACAAGCATACAAGTTAAACCTACCATACCTTTTACACATTGCAAATATGTTGCCTTCTTCTTAGTTTCCGTTAAGAAGACTATATTGAGACCTTCCAAAATTAAGCTCTTATTGCCCATGGGTTCCCAACCCCGCAACAATTTCAACTAAATATTATCATGGCTCCTAATGAGGCTGCTCCACAACATCCGTTTGTTCTTCAAAACATGGCTTTTTGGTAGACCTATTAGTCAATCCTTCAGGTTAAATCCTTATCATTGTGTTCTCAAATTTCTCTTTCATCCGCATCTTTCTTCAAGCTATTCCTTTTGTTCCACACATCTGACCAACCTTTTCCACTTATTATTTCTAAAAGATATTGTCTTTGTTTCAAGAGACTTTTTATCCCTTGATTCCTTTACTTACAGGTTTAGTGCGTCTCTTACCTTTTGATTTCTCTCCTTGGGATTTTTACTTTCATGACTGGACTTTTATTATGATAAGTTTAACAGTTTGTTATTTTGTTGTATATGCTAAGAATAGTTTGTTATTATTTTGTATTTCAGTTGCATGAGATCAGCATCTTTCCTTTATCTTAGGCTTCCTAGTACAACTACCCACTATA
The DNA here is from genome assembly GCA_007407185.1 of Glycine tomentella. Lineage (NCBI taxonomy): Eukaryota > Viridiplantae > Streptophyta > Magnoliopsida > Fabales > Fabaceae > Glycine > Glycine tomentella. The sequence continues at coordinate 4,508 of PYAF01001320.1, read as the reverse complement.
TTGTATTTGTTATTGTTACTTCATAGGTCTATTTAATGACCAGTACGTTCGTGAATAAACTCAAGCTGCTTATTCCTTTACAACTTCCTTTATGGTATCAAGAGCTTGACAATCCTTGTGTCAATATTTTTTTCCATCATGACTTCCACAAGTCAGACTCTCAAAATCACTGATCCAAAATCACCTTTTTTCCTTCATCCTTCTGATAATCCTGGTGTCATTCTCTCCATTGTCCTTTTACGTGGCCAATCTAATTATGAAAACTGGTCCAAGTTAATGAGTAACACATTAAAAGCCAATTGAAGGTAGCGTTAAGGAACCCACTGATAAAATCTCTGATGAAGCATATGCTTGGTCCCTGTGCAACACCATGATCAATAGTTGGATTCACAATACCTTGGATCCTCAGATGCAGCCATTCATCAAGCGCTTTGAATCTGCAAAGTGTCTTTGGGATGATCTCAAAGAACGTTTTGTAGTTGCCAAAATTCCTCGTATCTTCCACCTCAAAGCTTCACTTGCAACTATGAAGCAAAACGATGCACCTGTTACTGATTACTACACTAAGCTTCGCTCCATCTGGGATGAACTAGAATCTAGCCTTGCGTTTGATTCTTATGCCACTGGTAATACTTGTGCTTTCACTATATTTGTTGCAGCTAAAATCAAAAATGATCGCGTCTATCAATTTCTTATAGGCCTTAATCATGTTGTCTATGGTACTCTTATCACCCATATCCTCAACACCAATCCACTTCCCTCCATTAATTGCGTGTTTGCTATGGTCATTCAAGAGGAATCATATAAAGCTATGGTTCGTGCTACTGAGACTCCTTTTGACGCTCTTGGTTGTACCATCACCAATGCACTTTCTGATCCATCTAAGCTACATGTCATTTGCACCTGCTGTGGACGTTCCAATCATGATATCTCTCGCTGTTACAAACTCAATGGCTACCCTGATCGTACTGTCGGTGGACATGGACGTGGTCGCTCTAGTCAAGGATGATCTGCTATTATTTCTGCTCATGCCACTCATTCTGGTGCATCTTCTGCCGATGGTGGCCCTTCCAAATCTTTGTCAGTTGATGACTTTACTCCTAACATGCTTCAACATTTGATGTCTCTTGCTATTTCCTCCAAAACGACCACTGAAAAATTATTGGGTATAGTATCTTCCAAACAGCCTTGGCTTCTGGACAGTGGGGCTTCACAACATATGACTGGAACAATCTCCTTCCTTACTAATATCCGTACTATTTCTCCTTGTTCAGTGGGTTTACCAAATGGTACTCGTACCATTGCAGTCCAATGTGGGGACGTGCAACTCACTTCTACGTTGCTACTTACAAATGTTCTTTATGTGCCATCACTTACATGCAACTTAATTTCCATCTCTCAGTTGATACGTTGCAACAATTGCATGGCCTTGTTTACTGATTCTACGTGTTTTCTAAAGGACCTACAAACGAGGAGGACGATTGGCAAGGGTGTTGAACATGAAAGGGTGTATGTGCTTCACCAACTCGTTTCTGCAAATGCGATTCACGGTGGTTCTTCCGATTTGTGGCATCAACGTTTGGGCCATCCTTCTCGACATTATTTAAGTTTGCTTCCATTTGTTTCTAGCTCGAATAAAATGGCTCCCTGTGATGTTTGTTGTAAAGCCAAACAAACTCATACTTCATTTCCTATTAATAAAAAACAAAGTTTGCACCCTTTTGATTTAATCCATTGTGATTTATGGGGACCGTATCGAACTGTTTCGTCTATTGGTGCACGCTATTTTATTACTAGTGGATGATTTTAGTCGTTATGTGTGGATTTATCTTTTACGTGATAAGCATGAGACATGTTCTACTTTAATCATATTTATTACAATGGTGCAAACTCAGTTCAATTCCATGGTTAAACGAGTTCAAACTGATAACAGGACAAAGTTTATATCTTCCTCTCTTCGTAGTTTTTTTTGCTAATCATGGTATTCTTCATCAGCTTTCTTGTACATACACGCCACAACAAAACAGTAGAGTTGAACAACGCCATCGTCATATCCTTAATGTGGCACGTGCCTTGCGATTTGATGGACATCTTCCTCTCACTTTATGGGGTGAGTGTATCCTCACAACTGCTCATTTGATTAATCTAACTCCCACTACATTGCTTAAAGGTAAATGTCCATATGAAGTACTCCATGCCACTACACCCGAATATGGTCACATTCGGCTTCTTGGTTGTCTATGTTATGCCACTATTTTGCCTAAACCTTCTGACAAATTTGCTGCATGCTCTTGCAAATGTGTCTTTGTTGGTTATCCATCAAATAAAAAGGGTTGGAAGGTGTTTGATTTGGATACCAAGGAAATTTACGTCTCTCGTGATGTTCAATTTTTTGAAAATGTTTTTCCTTTTGCTTTATCTACCATGGATAATCCTCCGGTTCCCACACAACCTATCTCATCACCTGTGATTTTATATGAATCGAATTCTACTGATGCATCCTCTTTAGATGTTGCATCTCTACCTGAACTGGAGTCCACTGACAGGGGGAGCTCTTCTGCATCTCCATCTCCATCTTCCGCACCTCACACTTGTATAAGAAGACCTCATCGACCACTAGCATATCTCCAAGATTATCATTGTCATATTGCCACTACACTCCATCTATCAACACTCTCTCCAATGTCTCCTCAGGTATTCTCTATCCTATTGAAAAGTTTGTTACTAATCATGTTTTCTCTTCACAACACCAAAAATTCTTAGCAGCTGTTAGTAGTACCATGGAACCATGTTCGTTCAAAGCAAGCAGTAAAGGATCCACTTTGGCAGTAGACAATGAAACTTGAAATTTAGGCTCTCGAGGATAACCACACGTGGGTTGTTACCCCTCTTCCTCATGGCAAGAAGGCCATTCCTTGCAAATGGGTTTTTCTCATCCAATATTATTCTGATGGCTTTATAAAATGATACAAGGCCAGATTGGTCATTGCTGGCAATAACCAAATTGAAGGAGAAGATTACAATGAAACTTTCGCTCCAGTCACCTAAATGGTGAGCATGCACACTTTTCTCTTTATTGTTGTTGCAAAAGGATGGTATATTTATCAATTGGATGTTCAAAATGCATTTCTCCATGATGATCTTGAAGAGGACGTATATATGAGTTTCCCTCCTGGTTTTTCTACTGGTACTCCTGGCACTGCATTCAAACTACAATGTTCCTTTTACAGCCTCAAGCAGTCCCCACGAAATTGGTTTGCCAAACTCCGTGACTTTCTTCTCAGTTTCGACTTTCAACAATCCAAGGCTGATTACACATTGTTCACTTTCAGCAGAGATAACAATTTTGTCATCGTCTTAATTTATGTCGATGAAATTATTTTGGCTGGTAATAACACTTCTGCTTGCGATCGGGTTAAGCTTCATCTTCAGACTTGGTTCAAAATTAAAGATCTCGGCAAACTCAAATATTTTCTTGGTATTGAATTTACCCGTAGCTCATCTGCATTATTTCTCAGTCAACGAAAATTTGCCATGGATATATTAAATGAATGTGGTTTACTTGGGTGCAAACCAACTGATTTTCCCATGGACCATAATCATAAATTGGCACTTGTAGATGGTCCAGCATATAAAGATCCTACACGTTATAGACGTCTTGTAGGTCGCCTCGTCTATCTTACTATAACTCAACCTGAATTGAGTTATGCAGTACATACACTTTCTCAATTTTTTCAGTATCCTATGCAAGAACACTATGATGCAGTGTTGCGTGTCTTGCGTTATATCAAAGGAAATCCTGGACAAGGTCTTCTCCTCAGCTCTACTTGTGATCTTCATCTTCGTGAATATTGTGACTCTGATTGGGCAAGTTGTCTTGTTACTAGAAGATCTATTACTGGCTACTTTGTTAAACTAGGTCAATCTCTTATCTCCTGGAAATCAAAGAAACAAAAGACCATTTCTTGTTCCTCTGCAGAAGCTGAGTATCGTTCAATGGCTGCAGCTACTTCTGAACTTTTATGGCTCAAAGCTTTATTACAGGATCTTGGTGTTGCTCACCCAATGCCCATGAAACTATATTGTGATAGCAAATCTGCAATTCATATTGCCTCTAACCCAGTTTTTCATGCATGTACAAAACATATTGAACTTGATTGCCATTTTGTTCGAGAACATGTGATGGCCAAGACTATATCCACTGAGCACATTCCAACTTCTTCTCAACCTGCAGACATCTTGACTAAAGCTCTTGGTAGAAAACAGTTTGAATTTTTATTGTCCAAGTTGGGCATCTCCTCCCTTCATGCTTGTTGCGTGATTACGGCAAGTGCACCGATCGTTTACAAGTAATAAAGTTAGGTAAGTAGAGTATCGTTCTCCACAGGGATTGGGGTGATTTTCACAGCAATGTTAACAAATATGATTGAAATAGAAAACTGAAAATACGCAGAAAAGTGTTGTTGATTGAAGTGGTTGATGGTGTAATTAAAAGACAAGAATTAGAG
>PYAF01001319.1:91221-107961 GCA_007407185.1 Glycine tomentella | reverse complement strand
ATTGTCTAATTTAACACTATTTTTATTTTAATTTGTGACTTGTTTTTGTTTTACATGCAGTATGTAATTTATGTTTTATTGTGTCATGCAGTACTTCATTGATGAAAGAGCACTCGAAGCCCAGACCTTGAAGTCTGTTAGGATTGAATGGTCTAAATTCTATCTTAGAGTTAGAGATGCCACAATAGATTAGGATTAGATTGTTTTATTATGTCCTGAATGGGCTAAACAATTGTATAAACATTAGGTTAGCAAATATTTTTTATGTATATATTGACATTATTCAATTTTATTTGTTATTCAAATTTTAATTTTTTGAATTGTATTATCAAATTGGCTGGTTGGTGTATGGCTCTGGTTTTTCATTTACAGGTTGAAGAACTGCACTAATTAAAAAAACAGAAACAGATGTTAACATATAACACAACATCGGTTTTCTTACAAAAACCGATTTTAACATATAACACAACATCGGTTTTCTTACGAAAACCGATGTTAACATATAATATAACATTGGTTTTCTTATGAAAACCGATGTTATATTGTAATCGTATAATTTTTAACTTTATATTTTTCAGATGGCGACATCGGTTTTGATCGAGGAACCGATGTTGTGATATCACGTTAACATCGGTTTTGAAAACCGATGTTAACTTCTACATATTTAACGTCGGTTGATTCAACATCGGTTCAAAACTGATGTTGAATGTCAAAAATAACTGATGTTGAATCATGTTTTTCTAGTAGTGCCTTCTCCTTCTTCCTCAGCCAATGGCACAGGTTGGGTTGCCATTTGTCAACCATAAGGAGTCTTCACCATGCAAAGCTTTGTGAGGTTCTTCTCCTTGATTTGGCTGTTGATTGAGTTGGTATGATCCATGACTTCATTTGACACATCCACTTGAAAGTAGTCAACGAATCTTGAAACCAAAACAGCATAAGGAAAATGATAGTTTACCAATCTTTTAGATTTCTGCATAATTTCTTGAAGGATCAAAATCCAGTTCAGGTTGATTCCATTCTTCAAGCCATAAAAAACTGGAAGATCATCATCTGTTGCTTGAGCATGATTGGTAGACCTTGGTGTGAGGATGTAGGTGATTATGTAATGTAAAAGTCTGTCCTCATGTGTCATGGGACCTGTGCTCAGCCTTAGTCTCAGGTTCATGTGAGGGTCAATGATGATGCTTCTATATGTCTCCATCTTATTGTATCCTTCAACTTCCTTTTCAAATCTTCTCTATCCATCAAAGGAAATACCAGCAACCTCATTCCAAATCTCAGGTGTGATTTCCATTGTAACACCATTGACTTGTGAGAGAATAGTTCCATGCATGGAAATCTTGGAACAGGTATAGAAGACTTTAACTAAGTCAGGATAGAATGTGCCTTTCATTTCAACAAACTTTGTTAGGTCTTGTTGCTCTAACAACTATGGAAACTGAAAACCTTGTTGGGTAAACCAAGCAAGGCTCAAGAATTTAGGTGGACAAAGAAGCTTGGTAGCATTAAACTGCAAATAGTTCATTTTATCAGCTTCATTGGAAAACCAATGATCAAGTCTATTATTAGTGACAGGGTTAGAAGGCTGGGCTTGTGCTTTTTTCTTGAGGTTTTGACCTTTCTGGAAGTAGACATGGTGAGGGTACGAATTTGAAGATTAAAGGATGAAAAGAACCTCTTAGGATAAGAGAGTTTCAGAGAGAGATAGAGAGTGAGAAAATAGGGTATGAGGTGTGAGATACTAACTTCACAAATTCACTTTTTATAGGCAAATTGAAGGTTGTGGCCAGTTTAGAATGTGAAAAATATAGTTGTTGTGGCCTTAATCACTCACATAATGGCTTTGATTGCATCAAATCATGCTTAATAGCAATTGGGCAGTTTCAAAAATTGTCCCATTCTGCAGTAACCACTGAAATAATCGATTATTTCGCTTATGTAATTGATTATTTCACTTGAAATATCACTATTCAGAAATGATGTAATCGATTAAAATCTTAGGTAATCGATTATATCAGAGCAAATGACTTGTTGAAGATGAAGTGTAATCGATTATAATTTGATTTAATCGATTAAGATAAAGTGAGTTGGAAATATCAGATAGGCAGGGCCAGTATAATCGATTATTTTGATGAAGTAGTCGATTATTCCAGAGAAGTTCAGATTTTTGAAAAATACACTGACTTCATGTAATCGATTAAATGGTCGATTTAATCGATTATTCCAGAGATAACATGATTTTTTTGGAACTCAAAATGAGAATAATCGATTAATTCGATGAAGTAATCGATTACAACAGCTTTGACTTGTTTATAAGAAGCACAAAATGAACATATAATCGATTAAAGCTTTATGGTAATTGATTATTTCAGCATTTATACACCAAATGTAGATTTTATGCAGCAAACAATATGTAATCCTTATATCAATTTGAGTTGTTATTATTCATGCAATGTCTAATTCATTCATAATCAAAGAAAGTAAACATAGAAATGTCACTTAACATGTACTTGATTCATCCAAAATTCCAAGCATATTTCTTAATGTAAAGAATCTATCCTTATCCAAAGGTTTAGTAAAGATGTCAGCCAATTGATTCTTGCTATCAACAAACTCAATTTTAATGTTACCTTTTTGTACATGATCTCTGATGAAATGATGTCTTATTTCAATATACTTTGTCCTGGAATGCATGATTGGATTCTTGGAGATATTTAAAGCACTTGTATTGTCACATAGAAGTGGAATTTGTTGAAGTTCTACACCAAAATCTTGTAGTTATTGCTTCAACCATAAACTTTGAGCACAGCAACTTCCAACTGATATATACTCAGCTTCAACTGTTGACAAGGCTACACAAGATTGCTTTTTGCAATGTCAAGAAATTGAAGAGCTTCCTAATAGATGACAAGTACCACTTGTGCTCTTTCTATCCAACTTGCATCCTGCAAAATCAGAGTCAAAGTAACCAATTAAATTGATTGTTGTACCTTTTGGATACCAAAGTCCCACTTTTGGTGTAGACTTTAGATACTTGAAGATTTTTTTCACTGCTGTTTGATGAGATTCTTTAGGATTAGCTTGATATCTAGCACATAAGCAAACACTTAACATAATGTCAGGTCTACTTGCTGTGAGATAAAGCAATGATCCTATTTTGACTTATCAACACTTTTTCCTCTTTCATCTGAATCTAGATAGGCGGAAGTTCCCATAGGAGTTGTTCCAGCTTTGCAATTTTCCATATCAAACTTCTTTAGCATTTCCATACAGTACTTTGATTGGCTTAGGAAAGTTCCATTCTTCATTTGTTTAACTTGAAGTCCAAGAAAGAATGTAAGCTCTCCCATCATACACCTTTCAAATTCATTCTGCATACTGGCTGCAAATTCTTTACTCAATGAGTGATTAGTAGAACCAAAAATGATATCATCAACATAGAGTTGTACCATAAGTATGTCTTGGTTTTTCCTTCGATGAATAGAGTTTTATCCACTTCTCCTCTTGTGAATGATTGATCAAGCAAGAACTTACTTAACCTCTCATACCAAGATCTTGGAGCTTGTTTCAATCCATATAATGCTTTTCTTAATCTGTACACATGGTTAGGATAATGATGATCTACAAAACTAGGAGGTTGATCAACATATATTTCTTCATCAATATAGCCATTAAGAAATTCACTTTTCACATTTATTTGAAACAATCTAAAGTTCATCATACACGCATATGCAAGGAGTAATCTTATTGCTTCTAGTCTAGCAACTGGAGCATAAGTTTCATCATAATCAATGTGTTCCTCTTGGTTGTAACCTTTTGCAACCAATCTAGCTTTGTTTCTTATTATGATGCCACTTTCATCCAGCTTGTTCCTAAAAACCCACTTAGTGCCAATAGGTGAGTGAGTGTTAGGTCTAGGTACTAGTTCCCAAACATTGTTCCTTTTAAATTGATTTAATTCCTCATGCATAGCAATTAACCAATGTTCATCTAATAAGGCTTGTTCAATGTTATTCGGTTCTATTTGTGATACAAAAGCCATAGTGAAACAAAGATTTCTTAAGGAAGATTTAGTTGATACTCCCTTTGACACATCACCAATTATGTTGTCCAATGATAGGTCTCTTGTGGTTCTCCAATCTTTGTGTCTAGGTGTTGCTGCTTCTTGATTTGTATCTTCTAATATTTCTTCTTCTTCCAACTTACTAGCTTCTAAGTGCTGCTATCTTTCTTCTTTGTTTTCTGCATCATTGTCACTCAAAACTTCTTCTTGAGAAGGGTTAGTTTCATCACATACTATATGTACAGACTCTTCAACACACAAGGTTCTTTTGTTAAAGACCCTATAAGCCTGACTTTGCAAGGAATATCCTAGAAAGATAGCCTCATCAGCTTTTAAGTCAAACTTACGAAGATTATCTTTTCCATTGTTTAAAACAAAGCATTTACAACCAAATGCCTTAAAGTGAGAGATGTTTGGTTTCCTCCCTTTATAGATTTCATAAGGAGTTTTCTTTAAAATAGGCCTTATGAGAATCCTATTAAGAGTATAACAAACTGTACTCACAGCATCTGCCCAAAAATGCTTAGGTAATTTTGTTTCATTTAGAAGAGTCCTTGCTCCTTCTTCAAGTGATCTGTTTTTCCTCTCCACAACACCATTTTGTTGTGGTGTTCTTGGAGCTGAAAAATTGTGATTAATTCCAAAATCTTCACAGAACTTTTCAAATTGTTCATTTTGGAATTCACCACCATGGTCACTTCTAATTGAAACAATATTACAACCCTTTTCATTTTGAATTACCTTAGCAAGTTTCTTAAAAGCTGAGAATGTTTGGCTTTTGAATCTTAAGAACAATGTCCAAGTGTATCTAGAGTAATCATCAACTATAACAAGTCCATAATAATTTCCTCCTAAGCTCATGGTTCTTGAAGGACCAAATAAATCCATGTGAAGTAATTCAAGAGGTCTAGAAGTAGAAATCGTATTCTTACTTTGAAAAGAGTTTTTAGTTTGCTTCCCTCTTTGACATGTTTCACAAATTTTGTCCTTTTCAAACTTAAGCTTAGGTAGACCAATTACTAAGTCTTTCCTAATTAACTTGTTGAGATGATGCATGCTTATGTGAGATGCTCTTCTACGCCATAACCATGTTTTTCATTCACCTTACTCATCAAGCAATTAGTTTTATGTATGAATGCATGGTCAATAGACAAGACATAGATATTACCCTTTCTCTTATCAATGTGTGCCACTTTGCCATTTTTACCATCATGTATCAAGCAAGTCTCATTGTTGAAGATGACTTTGAAACCTTTATCACACAATTGACTAATGCTAAGTAAATTGTGTTTCAGCCCTTCAACATAAAGCACATCCTTGATTTTTGTAGATAAGCTATCTCCAATATTCCTTTGCCCAATTATTCTACCTTTATTATTGTCCCCATATGTAACATATCCTCTTTCTTCAAGTACAACATCTGTTAGCATGGATATGTCTCCTATCATGTGTCTAGAACATCCACTATCTAGGGACCAAATTAAAGATTTTGCTCTAAGACATACCTGCATAAATCAAATTAAAAAGAGAAATAGGGTCCCCAATTTAAGTTGGGTCCAAAGGGGTTAGTTGCTTTCTTTATTTTCTCAACCCATATACATTCACCATTAGGAACATAAAATCTTCTAGCAAAGCACTTGTATGATGTATGACCTTTCAGCATACAATAATTGCAAGTAAGAGATTTTGATGTTCTAGCTTGAGTAAATCTATTGTAGTTATTTGATTGATTGTGCTGCATATGATATTTATGTTTTTGTGGTATAAACACAAGCTTATTTTCGGTTCTAGCTCCATGTTTATATCCCAAACCATAAGTATCATTAGCAAATTTTTGTACACTTAGTAACTCATCTAAGTTGCATTTGCCTTTGTAATATTTTCTTAGCAAATCAACCAAATAGCTATATTCAGTTTGTAAGCACATGTTTTCTTTTCCTTCACTCAGCTTATAATCATCAAACTCTTTTTGCAATTCATTATATTCATCAACCTTAGAGTTGGCTAAGGAACATGTACATCCTTTCTCTTTGTAACTTGAGAGAAGCTTATCATAATCTTCTTTCAATTTACAAAGCTCTTCTTGCAATTTAGCAAGTTTGGATACATGCCATCTTAGATCACTCTTAAGCTTGTTGTTTGCTTTTGCTAGCTTTTGAGCTTCTAAATGCATCTCATGAAATGCATCAACTACACTCTCAAATTCAGAATTTACCTCTGATTCTGTACTTGATGATTCATCTTCTTCATTAATGGTAGATGTAAGGCATAGGTGAGCTTCAACTTCTTTTTCTAAAGAGGATTTAGAACTTGTTGATTCATTATCCTCCCAAGCAATGTAGGCTTTTCTAGGTTTTCCTTCCCTTCTAGATCTCTTCTCAACTTGTGGCTTCTTTGATAATGAGGGACAATCTGATTTTATATGACCTTGCTTTCCACATTCAAAGCAAGTGATTGAGGAGGAGTTGTTGTTCTTGTTGGTGTTGCCATTTCTTTTCTTTTGAAATGGTTGCTTTCTGCCCTTATTCTTCCTTAAAAAGTTGGAAAACTTTCTTACAATGAGATTCATATTCTCATCATCATCATCTTCACTTGAACTATCATCTTTTTCTATCTTTGAAGGTGCAGCTTTTAATGCAATGCTCTTATGCTTTTTATCTGCATCTTCACCATTTGTTAGTTGAGATAATTCAAGCTCATATTCTAAAAGCTTACCAAACATAGCTTCCATAGACATTTGTGATAAATCCTTTGATTCTTTAATGGTTGTGACTTTAGGTTGCCAATCCCTTGTTAGAAATTTGAGAATTTTGATGTTCAGCTCTTCTACATCAAAAGTTTTTCCTAGTCCAAGCAAGTGATTCACAATGTGGGTGAATCTTGTTTGAAGCTGTGAGATGTTCTCATCATCTCTCATTTTGAACATTTCATATTCATGAATGAAAGTGTGCTTCCTTGATCTTCTCACATCATCAATTCCTTCATGTGTTACTTCAAGTAATTCCCACATTTCTTTGACACTTTTGCACCTAACAATCCTGAAAAATTCATCGAAAGATAAAGCAGAAGTTATCATATTTTTTTGCTTTGAAATCATATTGAACCATTTTCTTTTCTATTTCTGACATTTCATCCCATTCTTTTGGTATTGTTTTGCCATCAACAATCTTGGTTGGAATGAAAGGACCTTTCTCAACACAATTCCAAGCACCCAGGTCATTTGATTGGATAAAGATTTGCATTTTGTTCTTCCAAAAGTTAAAATGTTCCCCTTCAAATAAAGGTGGTCTATTCAATGAGGCTCCCTCTTTGAAAGTTATTTGATTAGTATTCATTGTCAAAGATTTTGAAAAGATCTTGAGCAAATTACAAGAACCAGCTCTTGATGTCAATTGAAAATATAATGAACACTTATGCAAATAACCAAGAGGAGGGTGAATTGGTTTTACCTCAGAGTTTTTAAAATTCCTTTCAAAAATGTTACAGCGGAAGACTTTTAAGAAGGATCGTATCTTTAAAAATAATTACGGAAAATTTTTCTTCACCTTTACACAATACCTTTACCTTTATCAATCAAACCACTCTTGTGCAGTGACCAATCTTGTGATATGAACAAAACTTAATACTTCAAGAATATTATGAACATAAATAGAAATATTCAATCACACAAGATTTATACTGGTTCACCTCTCAACCCCAGAGGCTACATCCAGTTTTCTTCTAACCAAACCTTGGTCAAAGTTCCACTATAACAAATATAATATCTTTACAAGCTTACAATGATCTCTTTTACCCTCCCTAGGTAAAATTCAAAATCTAAACCTATAGACTTTTCAAAAGATCAAGAACCAGAGATTCCCTCTCTGTTCTTCTTTCTAGAAACCTTTTCTAGAAAAAGCTTTAAAGATTACAATTTGTGATAAGAACATTCAATGCAATCACAACACAAAATATCAATCAACAATAACCAAGCATATAGTTCAAGAAAGATATCACCTCTTATTTCTCAGTAAATTCAATGAAATGAATGATCTAACCAAACTGAAAAGTATGCAATTGATCTTTCTTGATGACTTCTTTAATCAGAAAGCTTGAACAAAACTTCACATCATGTAGACAATGACTTCATATCATGTAAAACTCCATGACTCTTAGAATCTTTTGATTTTCTAAACTCCCTTTTGCCTTTGAGTTTTAAGAACTCTAGAAAGTGATATTCTCAATGCTTGTACGAAAACTTCACAAAATATTTCATGTTTTAAAACTCAGTGCAAGTTGTTCTATTTATAAAAAGACAAACTTAACTAACCGTGAGGTAATCGATTATCACAGAGCACATCTATTTCAGTGTTCAGCACATTTAATCGATTACTAATCAATGGTAATCGATTATCATAGAGCACATCTATTTCAGTGTTCAACACATTTAATCGATTACTAATCAATGGTAATCGATTAAAATATAGAATAAGGCAATGTGCAAACCTGTTCACATGCATTTAATCGATTATATCATATATGTAATCGATTAAAACAATGAAAAACAGTTTTTATAAAAATCTAATTGCCTTTATGACTTAACATCAAATTACTTATTACCATATGATTAAACATGATTAAATGTATGTATGAATGCATGATTTAATCAAGATAAGTGAGGATTATGAGGCTTTAACTACTTGAACCAAATAACATTGAACTCATAGCTAACACTCATCTTGCATTTCTTAATTTGCTTATCTTGTGGTTAATCTTTTGATATAAACTGATAGATTTTCTGCTATTTCTTGAAGTGAAGGGTGAATCTTGATTGATTGAGAGTTTCAATTTTAACAAGGGTGAACTTGTGATACGATCTTTAATCCGCTGCTAGTTTTCAAAGAAATTTTTTAAAGTCATTGTTTTAACCAATTCACCCCCCCTATCCTTGTTAATTTTGAGTGTTCATATTGTTTTCAAAAGAATCTCACAAAGCTGGGGATGTTGAAAACTCCTAATGGATGGAACATGGCTGGAGCTCAAGCTCCTCAAGGAGTAGCTAATGAAGGACATGAAGCTGATGAGGATGAAGATGTTGAAGTTAGATCTGCTAAGCAGCAGTGGATTCCTTTCGAATCTCTTATGATTCAAAAGATGGATGCTATGATAGCTCTGCATCATGAACATTCAATCGATGTTCATTCCTCTTTGGAAGACATCACCATTAGACTAAACAATATAGAAACTAGAATGAATGTTAGAGACCTTAATGATCTTTTGCTTAGTGGTTGTCTTATTCAATTTCTAGTTATGTTGTCTCTATTTTCTTATGTTCTGCAATGTTATCTTTGTTGTTTGCCTCTAATGAATTAATGAAATGCTTCTTATGTTTTTCTAATCTTCCTTGCGTATTTCACATTTATTCAAATGTTTTGCCTTTGATAAGCCAAAAGGGATAGAAAAATAAACATAAAATTAACATATATTGTAGTGCAGGGGGGTAAAACTAAAGATACAGGGGAGTAAAATAAAATGAAAAAGATAAAGATAAATGAATATTTGCTCTAACTCTTAATCTAAAATGATATGATATTACATAAGAAAGAGGGAGCAATAAATATGCTTATGATGTATAGAGTTTATGCAAAGAATACTTGACACTTGGTCTTGGCTAGAAGCTAATTCTTTTTCAGGTTTCAAGTAAAAACTCCTGAAAACTCTCTCCTAAAGGAACACTAAGTATCAAGATGTTCAATTGAAGTTTGGCATGATCAAAGCCAAAAAGGAAGAGATTATTAGAGTCAGGGGGGCTCAAGAGGATCAAGAACCTGAGTCTCTTAGACAGTAAAGTGTTTAGGCTTTTTTACATGCCAATTCAATTGATTGGTAGTTGTAATTTGTGTATGTCTAAGATGAGACTTCCAATTATCCATTGCATTGCATAAAGATCATTCATGTTTTCATAAAAGCATAAGTTTTCTGAAGTTTTTCTGAAACATTAAGTTTTCATGATTGCATAAAAAGCCAAGTGTTCCATGTTTAAGTTTTTGGAAAAATATTTTCTCACTGGTTTAATCGATTACCAGCAAATGGTAATCTATTACTTGAGATTTAAGAACATTTTAATCTATTACAAGATTATGGTAACCGATTACACAACACAAAATCAAATAATGGACTTTCTGTGATAATCGATTACGGCATGGTGATAATCGATTACTTGGCAATATTTTTAAACAAAGACTTCCTGTGATAATCGATTACATTACATTTAATCGATTACATTGTTCATAAGTCTTTTCCAGAAAGCTCAAGAACACTTTAATCGATTACATGAGTTAATTAATCGATTACATAAGTGAATTAATTGATTACATTAGTGAATTAATCGATTACTGACAGTTAAAACAGTTTTCTATAAATAGATGAAGCCTGTTTTAAAAGAGAGACTACGAAATATCAAAGGATTTTCATAAGCTTTCTAAAGAGAGAAAAGATACAAAATGCTATTTTGTGTTAGTTGTAACACCCTGAAATTTTGATAACTAAAAATATATGTTCGATGTATTTGTTGTGATTGTTTCATTATTTGATTAATATAGATTGTTTGATTTGTTATTCATTTTAACCTGATGCAATTGCTTGGTAGGTATGTTAGGTTGTGCGAAGTTTGTTTGAGTTGCGCTGAAAATTAAGTGATTTCAAGTTTGACCCAAAAACCTATTTTAGTAAAATCACCATTCTAGATTATTTAACCGTTGGATCACCTTCAAATTTTAAAATTAAATTCCAAACCCACATATGTAACTTGTGACCGTTGGGATTGTTGAAATAATATCTGAAGCATGAGAAATTCATTTTTTCACAGAAGCAAAAAATATAAAATTGGGTCAACTTGCCCAGGGGAATTTTGGCAGGCATTTTGGCTCGCCTGGGCGAGTCAAGTCGGTTGTAACGCCCCATTCAATCCTCAGGGTCATTACCAAATATTAATCAACAAACACACATATAATCATTAGAGTTTAAGCAGTTTGGAAGCATAACTAAGAGTGACATCATCAAAGGTCACTATCATAAACACTGTACATTATAATATGGTGAATATACATAGAAACTGAGTTTAAGTACAAAACTGTACATATATCTCCCCTCAGGGTACAAAATAAACCAAAGGCGAATACAAAATATCAGAGCCATAAGCTCAAGTCATCTAGGCCTAAGGTTTCAGAACACAGCTATCCCTGCACAGGCTTCTTGCCTTGGGATCTATCTGCTCCTCCTGAGGATTCACCTGCAAAACATAAGCCCCACACAAGGGGTGAGATATAAAAATCTCAGTAAACTCAGGGCCCTTGAAGGTATTTCCTTCCCCTGGTTCACTTTCATACATATACATAGAAACAGTATATCAAAACCATCCATATCAACATCAGTGAATCACTCAATCAAGCATCGTGCACCATCAATGCACATCCAACTGTCAACAATCAGGTTATACTCATGGCTTACAGCCATTCATCTCATACATCACTATCCTGTAGAGGCTACATCTATGTATATAGGAACATCTCCACCCTGGGAGGCTACATCTATATACTAGGAACAATCATGGCAGGATCTCAATACATCTATCAGAGGCTACATCCGTATATATAGGAACATCTCCACTTGGAGGCTACATCTATATAACGGGAACATCTCTTTACAATGAGGCTACATCTGCAGATATAGGAACATCTCCAACCAGGAGGCTACATCTATATCGCAGGAACATCTCATAACCTATATCAATACAATTGCCTGAGGAGGCTACATTTGTAGATATAGGAACATCTCCATTCGGGAGGCTACGTCTATATCACAGGAACATCTCACATCAGGTCTTACTCAATCTCATGTCATCTATCCTACTACCATAGGATTCCACAATCAACCATGCAGGTCATAAGCTAGGCAATTCATAGCCATACATATCAACCACCCATCTCAAGGTGTAGCTCACAAATCAAACATCTCATATCAATTCACATCAATCACCCTCTCACGGGGTACAGAACACCATTCAACAGTCAATCATAACAACATACAATTTTCATATACATGCATATAATCACAACAGAACCATCACCCTCTTAGGATCATGGTGGAACACAGTAAAGGACGCACATGCAAGAACCAAGAGCTTACCTGCTCTAGGCAAAATACCGGCTCTCCCGGCCTCGTGGTCACCACCACTAGAACTATCAAGCTCACGTCCTACATAAAACAAATACACAATGTATCAGTAACGGTCCTAAGCCGTTAGATTGAAAGGAAACTACAATTCCTTCCACATAACCCATAACAATCACTTCACAAGTGATTCTCAGACCCTCAGAAGGATCCTACTCAGCCTACACAAGGCTTCAGAGCCTCTACTAAGACTCTGATCAGGCTAATATAAAGCATATCCCTGCTTTATTCAGATCAACTCCAAGCTTCTCATTACCACCAATTCCAGCTCACAAACAACATCTATACTATCTCATGAGCAACTTTGTCAACTGCTCTAAGGTTCATACTAGCCAAATAATCAGCCTTTTACCTCTGCTCATACATACTCAGAGCCAAAATCAAACTTCATCAATAATGATGACTCAAGGCTCTAACTTCATCAGAGTAACCCTTTGAACACAAAACTCTACAGAGTCCAAGCCTAATAACGACTCTAACACCTCCAAAAACACCTCTCAAGGTACTCAAAATCCAACCAAAAACCCAAACACAGAACCAACGACTAGAGCTCGAGTTTCTTACCTCTGTGCAGTCAAGACACACCAGGGAATCACTTTCCCTAAGGTATATCGCTCATGCAAAGCCTCCTTCGCCTCTGGTTCTTCGATTCCAAGGACTCCCTTAGAATCTCGATCTCGCCGTTTACCGCCTCTTGTCGAGAATAAAGCTGGGTCTCTAGCTTATCTCGAGGCTCTGAACACTTTCTCAGTTGGGTTAGAGGTGTTTAGATGAAAGATAAAGAAGATATGAAGCTCACAGGGTCATCAATGGCCGTTTTCACCCTCTTTCTCTCTTTTTCTCTCAGCCCAGAATGAGCTGTATTTAAGCCTACCCGTGGGTCCCGCGGGGATCGCGCCACATCCCGTGCGGATCGCGCCAAAGGCTTGAGCAGCCCACGCTGTTAGCGCCAAAGCCACACGGATAGCGTGAGATGGCCGCCAGTATTGGCCTGATTCAAGCCTTCCACGCGGATCGCGCCAGGTCCCGCGCTGACCGCGCCACAGGCTCGAACAATCCACGCGAGTAGCGCCATGTCCACGCTAATAGCGTCAAAAGGCCGTAAGAATTGGCTTGATCTAAACATCTGGCGCGGATCGTGCTAGACCCCACGCGGGTCGCGCCACATGGCCAGAACAGCCTATTGCTTTCCTTTTAGGGCCTCTAATGCATGGTTATTATCCCTAATCACTAGGCTTAATAATCCCATGCTTAAAAATTCAAGGCATTACATCGGTTATAAGTACGTACCAGCAGCATAAATCACGAAAATGGAGGTTTCCTTCTTCCTCCCACCTTCCCCACCATCCTCCTCCATCAGCCACGACCACCGGTGACCACAAGGCACCACCGCTTGCTGTTGGACCACCGCACGAAGAGGAACACTTTAATCGGAGCAGAATCTTCAAAACTTACCACGAAGTTTCGGTAGAGAACGGAGCTCCAAATCCTTATTTCTTGGTTTCCTTGAGGTAATCTTGGTTTCCTTTGTCTTCTTCTAGCTAATTTAAACTTCTCTTAGTGTGTCTTGTGTTTTGGGTACAGTTGTTGGGAGTTTTACACTTCCTTTGGAAAACCCTTTGAAAATGAGATGTTGTAAAAGTCTCCTTTTCTTGAAATTGATGTCATTTCTGTGATCCTTGTTGAACCCTGGTTGCATTAGTGTGATCGAAATTTCAAAATGATGTCCTTTTGATGTGAACTCTCAAAACACCATTTAGCCCATTTTTGATTTGAGTGGGTATTTGACCCCAACTATTAACATTGACCTTGTCTATGAAATCTATACTAAATTATCTTCAATTTGGTATATAGAGCTCTGTGTTTGGACCAAAAACACATGAACTTGAAAGATCCCAAAATGACTCTATTAGGAGTTTCAGAGGGAGATAGATAGGTAAGGGGAGTTTATTATTTAGTTATAGTTTTGGTACCATAGTTAGGGGCCAGGAGTCCAACTATGAGGATATCTGTCTGTCCCTGTTGTGTGCTAGTTTTCAAGAAAAGTTATGTTTTAAACTAATGGGATGCGATATAATTATTATTGATGTATGTTGGTTCCTATTGTGTGCTCATTTTCAAGAAAAACTATGTTTTTAACTAATGGGATGCGATGAATTTTCTTGTTGATGGATAAAACTGTGAATGATGTTGTTGTAATGATTGGATTTTTGGGAAAAGTCTTAATTACAGAGGAGACTCATCCCAAAATTTTATAATGCTTCTTCTATTTAATTCTTTATCAAATTTTTAAATGGGTATAAGAGTGTGTTTTCTATACTGTAATCCTCCTCTTTAATTTAGAATTTTCCTAAAATATCAGTCTCATGGTAATATAGATTGTGAATGAATGAGATGATGTTGAAATGGGATAATGTGATTGGGTTGATGATGATGTAATGAGATAATGTTGATGATGTTGAATATTGATGTTTATGATGATGATATTGAAATAAAATGATGTTGATGTTGTTGATGATATTGAAATTGAGATATTGTTGTGGTTGTTGATGTTTAAATGAGATAATCATGATGTGGTTGACGATGTTCAAATGAGATAATGTTGATGTGGTTTTTTATGATGTTGAAATGAGATGATTTGATATGTATGATGATGATATTGAGATGATGTGATGTGGATGTTGATAATGACATTGATGAAAGATAATGTTGATGTGAACACTGTCATTGTATGATGTAATATACATGGACACCCATGGGGGTGCATGACTGGTTATCCTTGCGAGGAAGGATTTGTTCCTAGCCAGGTCATGCATTGATGGTGCCCATGGTTGTCATTGTATGATGTGGATATGCATGGATACCCATGGGAGTGCATGACTGGTCATCCTTGCGGGGAAGGATTGTTCCTGGCCAGGTCATGCATTGATGGTGCCCATGGTCGTATGCCGTGTATGTAAACGTAGGGTGCAATGACTGGTTGGTTATCCTTGCGGAGAAGGATTTGTTCCTAGCCACGGTCAGTGCATCGGTGAGCTCACATTGGTGTGCTATGTATGTACATGGGGGGTGCATGACTAGTCATCCTTGCGGGGAAGGATTTGTTCCTTGTCATGGTCATGCATTGATGGTGCCTATGTTTCATACTTCATGTTGCATTGATGGAAATAGAATGAAGGCATGGCGTACCTGTGGGTTTCTGTGGGCTGAAAATGAAGGTACTAAGGGGGCGTCAGATTAGGAATTCTCGTGCGCTACTGGTTGATCATCGAGGGGAATGGCTTGTGCACGACAGGGCGACTCTGATAGGCGATGAATCATTTTCTTTTGAGAGAATATTTCCTGGATATGGTACCACATTGCATGGTGAGAGTGAAATCAGAAGCATGCATCATTTCAGTCATGAATGTTTGATTTGTGAAATGAATTGGATGATTGGTTTGTCGAGTGTGTGTTGGACTGATGGAATTATGGTAATAATTGTGGTTGTTATTGTTGTTTCCTTTCCATTTGTGATTACCTGATAATTGTTGGTTGTATGTAACATCCTCAAAATTATATTATGAGTTATATTTATGATTGAATTATGGAAGTAGGATGATAGTTGGATACAAGAAAAATAGGATAAATTTTATTTAATTTAAGCTGCCCAAAAACTTCCATATCTGCCACCTGAATTGAAAATTTTATTTCTCTCTCAATCCTTATTCAAATTAAGTGTATGATAAATGGAATTAAAGATCTATATGTCTACTACAACATATTAAAATTTCATATCAATCTAAATTGACTACTGTTTGAAATAATAAAAACACTAAGGTATGTCAGTGTCCTAAGATGAATTCGCTGGAAATTTTGGAAGTTTGGATAAAAATTTTATATCTTGAGTTTTATAACTTCAAATTAGGCATGTGATACCTTGTTAGAAAGTTTAGGAAGTCTAGTTTAACATACTAGAAAATGATAATTTTTGGACTAGTAGATTGGTACAGAATAAATCATGAATGAACCATGTGCTGTGAAACATTTTTTTAGAAAAATCTAGTACTTGGCAATTTGTAGCTCCTAAAACTTTGACACAAAGGCTAGAAACTGAAAAAGAATAGGAATACTTCAATACAACCAAGATGGGGGTAAATTGGTTGTACCTTGGTAATTAAAAATTTTACAATCAGAGTTTCCATAGGATCTTTATCACTTTAAAAAATTGTTTTGAAACCAAGAATCATATATTCAATCAAATTCCTCTATCAAGAAAATCAATAGACAACTGAAATCTTTCTGTGCAACTAATTTGATTCACAAACCAAATCAATGAAGAGATGAAGAGATTAGAATAAAGATCAGCCATAATTTTTATACTGGTTCACTTCAAACACTATGAAGCTACATCCAGTTCTTCCACTCAACACTAGAATGGAGTTTCACTATTGTAAAATAATGTTCTTACAAGATATTACAAG
>PYAF01001319.1:55791-69671 GCA_007407185.1 Glycine tomentella | reverse complement strand
TGATCCTAAAAACCTAAAAGAGAGAAATGTAAAACTGTTTTATTAAAATGAAAAGTGTGCTCCAAGTTTCACTAAAGTCACTAATATATGTAGTGACTGAGTTCTGAAAATAAAATGGGCCACAAACAAGCCCAACAATCTAATTATTTGCTATTTACAACCATGTAAGTCAAATTCGCAGCCCAAAATTACAA
The DNA here is from genome assembly GCA_007407185.1 of Glycine tomentella. Taxonomy (NCBI): domain Eukaryota; kingdom Viridiplantae; phylum Streptophyta; class Magnoliopsida; order Fabales; family Fabaceae; genus Glycine; species Glycine tomentella. Next base: position 69,477 of record PYAF01001319.1, on the reverse strand, counting down.
GTGCAAAGACGCTAACTTTGAAGCTTAAAATGACCCTCTAAATGACAGAATTGGCCTCAGGCTATTTCTAAAAAACTTGTAGATCTTTTCGTTATCTTTCCAGGAACTCCTAAAACGCTCCATTCAGAGATCGGTAGCACCCTATAGGTCCTGCACAAGTCAGATACGTCAAGTGAGCCAAAAATCCGAAAATACGCAACAATTAGCAATTAAGCCCACTTACTTGCCTAGGCCAAAAACTGAATTAGAATAGGAAAATAAAGGTCCAAGAGAGGTCAAATAAGCTAAGAAATATATATCCCAACATTAAAATTATAATCTCGTGATATTTGCAATCAAAATGTTATGTTTTATTCCTAGCATCGTAACATAAAGAGTAAATTCATCCACTTCAAATTCTAAGAGCACTTTCTAGTCAAACTTAGATTCCAATTCCATAAAACTAATAATTAAGTAGAATCAAGCATTATGAACAAAATGAAATCACCAGTAATGAGTAGAAAAGATTCATATATATAAAATATCAAAATAGATACATAAGAGTACGAAGATTACATTTAATCCTTTGGAGAAACTAGTCGATCATTGTGTAGAGCACAATATCAACAAAAGACATGGAAAAAACGATCCACGGTCACTTCTATGTGATATCAACTTCCTTTTCTCTCTTCTCTCTTTGGTTTTCTTCTTCCTTTCTGTTTTTACGTTTTTCTGGTCTCTACACACCCATGTCTCTGCCTCTTGCATGGTTTTTAAGTGAAACGGTGCAAGAGGTGCCAGACCAACTCTCCCAAGCGAGTTGGTTACTTCAGCTTGTATTAATGTCAGTCGCCCAGGCAAGCTAATTGCTAGCTTGGGCGAGGGGCACTATGAAATACTTCAGAAATGACAATTTTCCCTTCATCTTAGCTTGATTTCTGGATCCAACAAATAACCATCAAAACATACGAAATGCATGGATGAATCTTTCATATTTAAACAACATTTATAAATGTACAAAATATAAAACAACTAGAATTAAGGAAAGTTTACAAGAAAACTACTAAAATCAAAAGATAAGTGCAAGCATTATAATCCCAAAAATAACTAAAATATAGCACTTATCAAGCGGCAACGTAGTGCACCTCCCTCGTTTTGAACTACGCCTAGATAATGGGGTTCTTCACGTACATAACCATTTTTATCCAATATCCCACGATCTTAGCTTCAATTTTAATATCTAGCATTTTTGTTTGAAACTTTTGATTTAATCCTCTGAATTTTAAAAAATTGGTTGAATTATCTCTTTCAACAATCATATCTTGTCACTTATCCCAAATAACAACGAACCTCTTTTTAGTTAAGTTTCAAGCTTGATTCATTTTTAGTTTCTAAACTGGTAACAACAATAAATAAATTATATGATTTTAATTATAATAACACCATTATTATTGTGTGGTTTTGGGGTTCTTCAATTTTATTCATGTTTAATCCATAGAATAATTAAATTAAAGATCAGCATAAATAATTAAAACTCTATTTACAAAAATTATATGTAAATTTTATCCTTTACTTTTTTTTTACAAAACTTATATTCAATTCAATATATGCGACAAAAATATTGTTCAGAATCTCATTATCGATTATTTTGTTATTAAATAATATATAAGTATCTTTGAAAGTAAAAACTTTTAAATATTCAATTATCATTAAAGAATAATATTTGGGTACATGGGAAGTCTAGTGAGAGAGAGAGAGAGAGAGAGAAATTTTATTAAATTAAAAAAAATTAACATACAACCTCCTGTGTGACTTTCTTTTCTAGTGGACCTCTCCTGTACTCTGCAGTACCAAGAGTATCCAAGCTCCCAAAAAGCTGCATTAAGTTTTGTCGTTGTTGAGGCATATTTCCCCACCTTGAATTGTAATAAAATTCAATTCACAATAATATAAGAAAAATATATTCAAAAATAATTTTTCGAGCACAAATATAACTGTGTGCGCGAATGTGACTACATCACAGGGTTAATAACATAATATAGCAATATACATGATCACCCAATATCTGGAGCTTTTGCTTAGCAATTAGGAATAAAAAATAAACTACGTCAAATAAGACCAATGAAATTAACATTATCATTTTCTTAGTTTAAAAATAACATAATTTCTCTTTTCAAAGATTTCATTCTATAATACAGATAAATACCCAAGTACATCTCAATATGTTAACAAATTATTTTAAATTTTCATTCTAGATGAGCAATAAAAGAATAAAGACCTTGCACGGTGCAAAAGTTGCCCCGCAGAAGCTTCTAGATAACAAGACATCTATCTAAAGCTGCCATTACCAGAGGACACATGAATAAAACTGCAGAATTGAAGACTTAGGGGGACATACCTAACCCAATTGTAATACTAGCCACACTCTACACACAGTAACTGAAAGGAGTTAATAGTGAAATAATGAGTGAGTGATCTACATAGCCTGAACACGTAACAGCCTTGTCTAAATAACATAAAGCTGCTTATGTTTTCTTGTTTGGCTCAAAGACATATTTGATGAGTGATTCCTTGATGGAAAGCAATTCTGGGAATTCCGTCTTCAATTTGGATGCGTCCATCTCGTTGTTGCTTCGAGGAGCAACAATCACCTTCGCTTGCTCTTCAAGGGTGAAGTTAGCCCACTTGAAGTTGGGGTCAATGTAACCCCTGTACATCTCAAGGATCTCATTGTGGCTCACAACCCCTGGATTTGTGAAGTTCCAGATTCCCCTCAAGTTCCTCTTTGCGATCTCAATTGAGATAGGCAGAAGTTCATCCAAAATTGTCATACTGTTTGGAATGTCGACTACTTTGTTATAACGAGAAATCTTCATTATGAAGTTGCGCGGGTTGCTCAGGTCAGATGAAATTGGCATGCGAACCCGGAGTGTGCATACATTGTCATATTCTCTCAAGAGCTCCTCAACCTGTCAATGTTCACATAAAAGTTATTATTTATGATAATTCATTATGTACAAATAATTAATCCATAACATGTAAGAAACTTACCATAGCTTTAGTTTTGGAATAGAAAGAGCGAATGAAGTTGGGCTTGTCTTCCTCCTTAAAACCAATGCCAGAGCCTTCAGGATGTGTTGCATTATACTCAAATATGCACCCAGTAGCATAATTTATCATCAAGATCCCATGCTCTCTGCAGACATCAGCCATTGTTAAGGTACCAGCAACATTGGTGCGGATGGTTTCTGTTTTATGGGATTCACACCAATCAACATTGGGTCTGCCGGTCACTCCTGCAGCATTAAAAACATGTGTAGGCTTCACATTCTGAAGATCAGCCACGAGTGAGGAGCGGTCCTCTAGGCGACCCTTTCCATATTCGTACGGAATTCCTTGCTTTTCACACAATTTCCCAAGCAAACCCCCAATCCACCCTGTTCTACCATAGATCAAGAACTTAAAAGGATGTTTTTGTTGAGAGCTGGTATTCTTGGATGGTGGAACCACCATCCTGGTATTACTTCAGCCAAAAGATGCAGGTTTTTCCACTTCAGATCCCTCGAAATGCCTCTCCAACCCGCCAGGCATCATCAGCATCCTAGGATGAGGAAGCAATGCCCCAGTGACATCACCCCACCAATCAGGGTTATTAATATACCAATCCATGGTTTTCTTCAAGCCTTCTTCCCAAGTGGTCCTCTCAGACCAACTCAAGTCCTTCAGCTTTTGATCTTCAAGAAAGTATCTCTGGTCGTTAAATGGTCTGTTCTCTACAAATTTTATACAAGTTTGTGTCCATAGAGAAAAGTCTGCATATATCTTTGGCTAAATCAGTAACTCTCCTTTCCTTCTTTGTCCCGATATTGTAAACATGACCAACCTCTCCCTTGTGAAGGACAACTTCAAAAGCCTCTGCAACATCTTCACAATATAAATAACTCCTCACATTTGAACCATCCCCATGAATTGGAAGATTCTTTCCCTGCATAGCCAGGAGGATGAACTTTGGAATCAACTTCTCAGGAAACTGGTTGGGCCCATAAACATTGTTTCCACGAGTTGTAATAACAGGTAACCCATATGACCTACCATAAGCCATGACAAGCATTTCAGCCCCAGCTTTTGTGGCAGAGTACGGGTTTGTGGGAAGAAGTTGAGAAGCCTCGTGGTTTCCAACAACAGCATCCTCTTCCGTCTCTCCATAAACCTCATCAGTGCTCACATGAATAAACCTTCTGATCTGGCCAGTTACCTTGCATGCTTCTAATAGGACATGGGTTCCGTATATATTGTTCTTGGTGAACTCAAAGCTATTACCAAACGAGTTGTCAACATGGGTTTGGGCAGCAAAGTGCATTATAGTGTCAATGGACTCAGTGATGAGAAGGTAGTTAACAAGATCAGCACTACCAATATCCCCCTTCACAAACTTGAAGTTGGGGGATGATTTTGAAGGAAGGAGGTTCTTCAGATTAGAACAATAATCAAGTTTGTCAAGCACGACAATTTTGTAGTCAGGGTAGCTCCGGACAAGCCGGTTGGCAACATGAGACGCAATAAATCCAGCCGCCCCAGTAATAAGGATATTCTTTGGGGTATATGAAGCCATGTCAGGCAACTTCTACGATAAAATCAAATAAAATAAAAAAATATATATCAATTAGAATTACAAACAGAAAATAATTAAAATATCATTTTTTTACAAAAGCTCAAAGTAAAATCAAGGCATACTATAGCCATAACAGAAATTTCAAAGAACTTTTGAGGAGATTAAAGCAATGGGAGAGTTAACAGGATTCTGTACTTTCAACTTTCAAACCTTCATGCTATCAGTTCAAAAGAGAAAATAACCATAAGGGAATTATAGCTCCAAAGCTCATTATGAGTCCAAGTGAAAGAAAAGGGTAAAGCAAAACAAAATAATTTTTTATTTTATTTTAGTTGGTCAATATGTAAAAACAAACAAACAAATAAAAAATCATACAAAAAAAAAGGCTATATTTTTCATCAATGAAATGCAAGAAAGAAGTTCCAATCCTCAACATCTACACAGAAGACAAAACACAACAGAACATGGAATAGACAAAATTCAAGCCCCAAAGAAAAACTAAACATCCACACAAACACTACAACATGCAACAATTATTTTTCTTCAACATTACCAAACACATTGAGCATATCCTAACATACTTAAGAACCCAGAATTGCAAACACAACACAGATCTATTTTTCACCCTGCCAGCAGTTGAAATGCTCACGTGGAAATCAAGCACTGCAATTGAGAACAGAGAAAAACATCATCTTCACAATCACCAAAGATCCAACAAAAAGGAACAATACCCAGATCATAAAAAACACTCATTTTCCCAAAGCTCAATTCTTTTAACGGAAAAAAATTACAAAAGCAGGAAATGGGCATCGCCACGATTCAAAATGCCACATAGTAACTCAAGAAACAAGGGGGTGAAGAGTAAAACTTACAAAATTGAAGCAAACAAGAAACAAATAAGAAGAAAAGACAGAGTTTTGAGAAAACAATGGAAGAAGGAAAAGGTGGAAGATTCGGTGTTACTTTTGTTGGGACGAGAAGGGGGTAGAGCTGCGAAATCGTATATATGTACGCGTCTGTATGTATCAACAGAGACAGTTAAGGGGAACCAGGGGATCCCTCAAATGACGCAAATGCCCCTGGCTCCTCCACTCTAATACACGGTCGTCCCCCTCTTATTATAATTGTATGATTTTTAAGGGAAAAAAAATTAAAATAATACTTTTTAAAATAAAATTGTCAATTTCGAACTGTTTTGAAAATATTTATGTTTATGCGACAGTTAATCAAGCCCATTTTTGGACGTGATTCACCCCTATATAAGCCAATTTTTTTTACTTTTTTCTCATATTTACTCGTTTTATCCTCTCTTTAAAAGTTTCTCAATTTTTTCTCTAGAGTTTGTGAGTGGATTATCTTTGTAGCGAAACTATGCTAACAAGTAAGTGAATTTAATAATTTTGCATCTTATTTAATATGTTATATTATTGAATTAAAAAATTGTTAGGGCCATATGAAATTGTTAGCATCGTAAGTAATTTTTCTCAGCGTAGATGTTAGCTTCGTAGAAAATTGTTAGAGACGGTTACATATAACTAGTTTTTAGATGATAGTTTAGTTTAGGATTTAGGATTTAGGGTTTAGTTTAGGATATAGGGTTTAAGGTTTAGTTTAGGATTTAGGGTTTAGGGTTTAGTTAGTAAACTTATTTAGTTCAGTTTAGTTAGAATTATTTTAATAAAATTATATTTTAGTTTAGTTTATTTTTTGATTAATAATGTTGGGCCATGTGAAGCCCAAATAAACTTTAAGCTTGCTTTTAAGTGATGCTGTGCATTTTGGCTTTATTTCTTTGCATATATATAAGGTTTTTTTATTTCACAAAGTAGCAGTACTTTCACTTTGGCCTTTTATGCTTCTTTCTTCTTACATATTCCAGCAACTTCTATTTTGCTCCATTTTTTCTGTATTCTCTTTTTCTGTTGTGACCTAGCTCTGCTAGGGTTTGCATTTTCTGCTTGAAACCTTGAGTCTTGGTTGTTGAAATCAGATAGAGTGATAATGGAGTAGTGTGCGTTCTATGTGTGGTCTTCGTTCTTGTTGTTTGGTGTTGCAGGTATGGTTCTTTTTCTCTTGGGTTTGGTCTGATTTGTGTTCTTGAGGCTTTTCTCTATAAGGAACTGGTTGAGAGAAGAGTAGAAGATTGGGTAATGTCTATTTTTGACATTGGTAAAGAGTAGTTCTCTTTTGTACCCTGTAAATCTTATTTTCTTGTTTACCTGTGATATTGATGCCCTGTTCTTGTTGTAAGCTTGGCTGTGTAAGCAAGAGGAACACTGTTGTAATATTCTTGTAATATTAGTGTGAGTAATAAAGGGTCTGCATGTTCTTTGCCCTTGGATGTAGGTAACAAGGATTTATCCTAGTTATTGAACCAAGTAAAATACTTGTGTATTTCTTTCTCTTTAATTTTCTGCTTCCGCGTTAATTTTGGTTTATGATTATGCGCTTGAAAAACTCTAACAAGTGGTATCAATAGCTTTGGTTGGTTCTTGTGTTGCTGTCTTCTTTGTGTATTGCAGGCTTTGGTGCTAAGGTCTACCTCAGACCCTCGAACACTCAAGAATGGTTCAGCCAGAGTAGAGGTGGAGAGGTTTGACGGGAAAGGAGACTTCAACATGTGGCGCAAGAAGATGAGGGCTGTTCTGGTACATCAAAAGTGCTCTAAAGCACTTGGTGGTGAGAAAGACTTACCCTCATCTTTATCTGAAACTGATAAAAATGATATTCTTGATTGCCTATAGTCTGTTAATTCTGCATTTGAGTGATAATGTTCTTAGACAAGTTAATGATGAAACTACTGCTGCTGGTATTTGGTTAAAATTAGAATCTATGTACATGACTAAATCTCTCTCAAACAAAATATATCTAAAAGAAAACTGTTTGGTTTCAAAATGGAATCTAGTAAATCTTTGGATGATAATTTGGATGAGTTTAAGAGAATAACTATTAGTCTTGCTAATATTGATGAAAAGATTACTGATGAAAACCAAGTTATTATTTTTCAAGGCTTTGCCTGATTCCTACAAGGATGTGAAATCTGCTATTAAGTATGGAAGAGAGTCTCTGTCATTAGAGGATGTAATAGGAGCCTTAAAGTCTAAAGAACTAGAAATGATAGTAAATAAGAGAGTCAATGCAGAGGGACTGTTTATTAAAAAGAAGTTTAGTAAAAAGAGTCAGTTTCAAGGAAAAGAAAAAGGAAATAACAATACTGAAAATAAGTCTAAGCCACCTGTTGAGGGAAAGGTGACTTGCTGGTTGTGTCATAAGGATGGAAACATTAGGAGAAATTGTCCAAAAAAAGGAAAATGTCAAAATAATGGGAATAGGACAAGTTATGCTAATCTGACTAGTGGTTTTGAGGATAGTGAAGTCCTAGCTGTGTCTAATGCTTCCTGTGAGAGGGAGTGGGTGATGGATTCTGGTAGTACCTACCATATGACACCTGAAAAGGACTGGTTAATCTGTTTTAGGTCTGTTAATGATGGAAAGGTGATGATGGGAAATAACCAAACTTGTCAAGTAAAAGGAATTGGAGCTGTTAGGTTTAGGATAGGAGATGGGACTGTTAAGGTTCTCAAGGATGTGAGATAGGTCCCTAATCTTAGGAGAAACCTGATATCTCTAGGAATGTTAGATAAGAGTGGATACAGTTTTAGGAGTTTTCAAGGAACTCTAGAAGTGGTTAAAGGATCCATAGTTCTTATGAAAGAGATGTTAGATAATGGTCTCTATTTTCTAGATGGAAAAGCTTTAGGACATGAGTCTTGTAGTGTTAGTAGAAAGCCTAGTGAGACTTCTCTTTGGCATAAAAGACTAGGCCACATTAGTAATCAAGGATTACAAGAGTTATATAAACAAGGTATTTTAAGTTTTAAAACATTTTCTCCTATTGATTTCTGTGAAACTTGTGTTTTGGGAAAATCTCACAGATTAAAGTTTCAAATAGGAAAAAATGAAACTAAAAATATCTTGGATTATATACACTCTGATTTGTGAGGGTCACCTAACATTCCTAGTTCACTTTCTGGCTGTCATTACTTTCTTTCTATGATTGATTCTCATTCCAGACGTGTGTGGACTTATTTTTTAAAACAAAAAGATCAAGCTTTTGACTGTTTTAAAGACTGGAAAGTCCAAGTGGAAACTGAGACAGGAAAGAAGGTTAAAGCATTAAGAACTGATAATGGATTGGAATTCTCTAATAACCAATTTAATGATTTCTGCAAACAATGTGATATTCTACGACATAGAACTTGTGCTGAAACACCTCAGCAAAATGGCATTGTTGAAAGGATGAATAGAACTATTTTAAATAAAGTTAGATGCATGCTTGCTGATTCTGGTCTTAGAAAATCTTTTTAGGCAGAAGTTGTTTCTACTGCCTGTCATGTTATAAATAGGTCACCTTCTGAAAATAGAATGAACACTTATGCAAATAACCAAGAAGGGGGTGAATTGGTTTTACCTCAGAGTTTTTAAAATTTAAAACAAATTTTAATCACAGCGGAAGTCTTTGAAAGAAGGACCATATCTTACCCCAATTAAGAAATCTAACTTTAAAAACAACTTTTATCTCAATTAGACCACTCTTGAGCTATAACCAATCTTGTGATATGAACAAGCATAATACTTCAAGAACAATATGAGTATGAACAGAAATATACAATTACACACAAGATTTATACTGGTTCGCGTCTCAACCTCGGAGGCTACATCCAGTTTTACTTCTAATCAACCTTGATTAATTCAAAATCTAAACCTATAGACTTTTCAAAAGATCTAAGAACCAGAGATCCCCTCTCTGTTCTACCCACTAGAAACCTATCTAGCAATGCTTTAAAGATTACAATTTGTTATATGAACAAACAACAACAAAACATACAGTTTTAATCAAAACAACAATGAGGTTGATTCAAGAAAGATATCACCTCAATATCCTCAATGCAATGAACAAATTTAAATAATCAAACCAGACTGAGAATGAATGCCATGATCTTTCTTGATGAAATCTTTTGACAAAAATTGCTTCAACAAAAACTTCTCATGAAGTAGATGACTCAACAAATGAAAGTCTTCATGATTCTTGAATCTACTAAGAATTTTTGTTTCTTATGAACCTTGGTGATTTAAGAATACTCAGAAAGTGATTTTTAAAAAATAATAGGAATACTTCAATACAACCAAGAGGGGGGAGGGGGGTGATTTGGTTGTACCTTGGTAATTAAAAATTTTACAACTAGAGTTTCCACAGGATCTTTATCACTTTAAAATTGTTTTGAAACCAAGAATCTTATATTCAATCAAATTCCTCTGTTAAGAAAATCAATAGACAACTGAAATCTTTCTGTGCAAATAATTAGATTCACAAACCAAAGCAATAAAGAGATGAAAAGATTAGAATAAAGATCAGCCACAATTTTTATACTAGTTCACTTTAAACACTATGAAGCTACATCCAGTTCTTCCACTCAACACTAGAATGGAGTTCCACTATTGCAAATTAATGATCTTACAAGATATTACAAGCCTCTCTTTATCAACCCTAGATAAAGTTCAGAAATCTAAAACACTATTAGATTCTTAGACACCAATCCCACTGAGAACACTACTCAGCAACCCCTAGAGAAACACTATCTCTAGTTATCATGCAAGAAACCCATTTACAATAAGCCAATCTTTACAGAAATCAAATAACAGATTTACAACCTCAAAGAATAAGGAGCAAATTCACCTGATAATCCAATGAACAAAATACATATGAATGATTCACCAGGTTGAAAGAAAGAATAACAAACTCAATGCATCCCTTTCCTTAAGCTTTAAGACTCAATGATGCTTCACCCATCAAATCAAAAACCCATATGAATTTTGGTGAAGCCAAGACGTTTTTGAACTCAGAAAACTTACTAATGAAAGCTTATGAATGTTTGTGATTGCTCAGAATTCGAATTTCTCAACTCTTAAAAACACTGAGCAATGGGTTCTATTTATAACAACTTTCTAACTGAAAATAATCGATTAAACACGCTCCTATAATCGATTATTTAGCATATGTAATCGATTAATTCAAGAATGTATCGATTAAAGTGTTTATGATATGTTATGGGTTTTAAGCTATGAACATTATAATCTATTATCCCGTCAAGTAATCGATTAAAATAGGAACTCGTGATTTTCCAAATACACTGAGTAATCGATTACTGAGTTTGGTAATCGATTAAGATAGAGAGACCAATATTTTCAAATGCACTATGTAATCGATTAAACCGATATGTAATCGATTAAATCAGCAAATCATGTTAGTCATAGGCATGATATGTAATCGATTACGAAATTCTGTAATCGATTAAGACATAAGGTATATGATTTCAAATTTAGCCTAGGTAATCGATTAATTCGATATGTAATCGATTACATTGTTATTTATTTGTTTTCCAGAAGGCACGAAGAACAAAATAATCGATGCCAACATATCTGTAATCGATTAAAACAGGAAAACTTCATTTTTCCAAAAACTTGATTTTAATTTGCCTCAATTATTAATTGCTTTTTGTTTAGGCCTTCAATCTAACAATCCTAAATGAATGATATGCATGATATGCACACTAGATTATCAGATACCACTTCTTTCCTTTTACAAGAATCAAATTGATCTTCAAGCTTCCATGGCACTTTTGAAATGAGGCATGTTGAAAGCATAAAACTCCAAAGCTTGATTCCTTGTCCATCTTCTCATGACTCCTCTTGAATCAACAATCTCCCCCTTTTTGGCTTTAAACATGCCAAATCTTCAAGTTGATTAAGCACTGGGACTTGGAGATAAATTGAGAATTCATTTGATAGACTTCAAGCTTTTTTAAACCTGTACATTTTCAATGCCTTTGCCAAGAAACAAGTGTTAAAAGCATTTATGATTTAAGAAACATTCAATTAATCATTATACAAACTGATTAGTTCCCATTTCACACAATTACTCCCCCTAAATTCCAGCAATCATTCAGTTCAAATTTTTAACAAAAACTGAACCAAAAACAGGGTCAAACAGAGTGCTTTTCAAATCACTCCCTCTTAATCAATTCTCCCCCTATTTGGCTTGTTAAAAGTCAAAAACAAATTATGCACAACGGATATTGAACTGGAAATACAAATAACATTAAAATTAATGTCTTAAGGGGAAGTACATAGGAATAACAGAACAAACTTAAACTATATAAAACATTGTTCAAATAAAACTAAAACAAGGAAACTTAAAAAACAATCTAATCAATCCTAAAATTCAACTGAGGCATTATCATTCATGTTGGCCTCAATTGAATCAAGTCACTCCCTAATTTCTTCCAAAGCTTCATGGGTCTCAGCCTTGAAATCCTCTTGAAGCTTGAGCATACTATCCATCTTTTGAATCATCAATGATTCAAAGTCAGAATAGGCAGGCTGTGGATGCTGTGGTTGCTCTTCTTCTCCAGAATCTGCAGCAATCTCTTCTCCTTCAGCAGCAGCTCCTTGTTGGTTAGCCATCACCCATCCATTGGGTGTTGTCCTCATTCCCATCTTAGTAAGGTGTTTCTCTTTTATTTGGCTATTAGAGGAGTTTGTGTTGTCAACCACTTCATTCTCAACATCAATGTTGAAGTGATTAATTAGCCTAGAGACAAAGACAGGATATGGAAATGGGTAGTTCACTAGCCTCTTGGATTTAAGCATGATTTCCTCAAAGATAAGCACCCAATTCATGGGTATATTATTCTTCAGCCCATAGACCAATTGGAGGTCTTCATCAGTTGCTTGGGCATGATTTGTAGCCCAAGGAGTAATGATGTAGGTAATTATGTAGTGGAGGAGCCTATCCTCAGAAGTCGTAGGTCCTGTACCCAGCCTAGTCCTTAGCCTCATGTGAGGATCATGCAACATTTCCCTGTAGGTATCCATCTTGCTATACCCATCAGGCTCCTCATCAAATCTCCTTGCTCCCTCACAAACTACCCCTGCAACTGATTCCCATATTTCTGGAGTGATTCTCATCTCAACTCCGTTCACCTTGGACTTCATGTCCCCTTGCATTGAGCCCTTTAAGCAGGTGTAAAACACCTTTACCAACTTAGTGTAAAAGGTACCTTTTAACTCTAAGAATCTCCTTAGTCCTCTGGCTTCAAGGAAGGCAGGAAATTGGAATCCCTCCCTAATGAACCAATCAAGTTCAAGGTACTTGGGAGAAGCAATAGGCTTGGTTGCATTGAACTGAAGATAGTATTTTGTCTGACTCTGTGGAGAACCACAAGTCAAGCCTATTAGCAGGTTGGGGGGCCGGGGGATTTGAAGAAGACTCACCAGCCTTTCTCTTTGATGTTCTCACTCTCTTTGGTGTTGGGTTAGACATGGTTAAAACAGAGAAGAAAGAGACACAAACAATACACAAAAAATGCAGAAATTGCAGAGGGAAAGAAGTAGACAATGGTTAAAACAGAGAAGAAAGAGACACAAACAGTACCTAATGATTCTTCTATTTTGAGTATACATGGGCTCTTTAGAGCTTCTTTTGTTAGGAATTTCCATGGAAGGGTGCGAAATCAAATTGAGTGGAAGATGGAGCAATATTCACGATTGGCCAACAAGGGGAGAAAGACATTTGTATTTGATCCCGGAGATTGGGTTTGGCTACATATAAGGATGGATGGATTTCCTTTTCCAAGGAAATCTAAACTTCAACCTAGGGGTGATGGACCTTTCAAGATCCTTGAGAGGATTAATGATAATGCCTACAAGATAGACTTGCCAAGTGAGTATGGAGTGAGTTCTACTTTTAATGTCATTGATCTTTCTCCTTGTGATGTAGGTGTTTTGAATGCAAATCCGAGGATGGATTCTTTTCAAGAAGGAGGGGATGATAGAAGACTATCTAAGGATCATGATGATGGAGGTCCATTACAAGCCAAAGGTCTAGAAGGAGAGCTTGAAGCACTTCCTTTGGTGAGCTTTGAAGGACCCATGACAAGAGCTAGAACTCAAGCCCTTCAAGACCACATAAAAAATGCCTTATATCTTGTGGACAAGCATGAAGAGGCACACCAAATTCAATGAAAACACATCAA
>PYAF01001319.1:25546-42209 GCA_007407185.1 Glycine tomentella | reverse complement strand
AAACCATAACAAAGGCGTCCAGCTAATACGACGTTAAAGAAGCGCTCCTGGGAGGCAACCCAGTGTTTTAAAATTCTGTCTTTACTTTATTTTATGTCTTATGTTATATCTTATCTTTTTGAAAGTATTATCTGTTTTGTTAAAGAACTTGGATACAAATCTATTTTGTTAAGCAAAGCAGGTGAGAAAGAAGAAACGTGGCAGAACCTGTTGATTATCTGAATGAAGGGCATCAAGCTTCTCAGCCACGATCTTCAAAAATCAGTGACATTGTTTTTAAATTGCTTTATTGCTTTGTAGTTTAAATCAGTACTTTTATTATGATTTGCTTCTTGTTGCTTGCACATAGAGGTTTTTCTCTTTTTGAAAAATACACATTTTAAAAACTTTTTGTTTGCTTAACCATGCATGTATAAATCTTTTTGGGACTTAACTGATATGTCATGTTTTGAAAAGAATCAACAAATAAACATTTTTTTAAACTTGTTTTCAACTTGGATCAGAACACCATAAAGTGATCTTTGGAAACTTTGAGAATGAAAAGCAAAGGAATGGGTTTTTCAAAATACCAAATGAAGGCAAGACTATTTACATGGAGTTGATAAAAGAACATCTTTCGAAACATTGATTTAAGTTAAACATGAAAACAGACCTTGAGCCCAAGTGAGTGTGTGCATCCACATAAATTATATTGAGAGACCTCACTGATATAATTTATAGTAATTTTGCATGAATTTCTAATTGTCATAAGCATATGATTCATGGATACGATTTAGGCCATCTTTCTCTTTGAACATATTATCAGCCACTGGCCAAAAAGCTATCCCAAATATATCAAATGATTTATCCTTTGAAAATCCCTTTTGAGCCTAAACAATTAATATTTGATTAAAACCCTAAACCTAGGATAGGAATTCCATACCCTACCTAAGGTTAGGAGAGCAAAAAGGGAATGATTTATGATGGAAAATTTCTTTTGGATAGTTTATGTTATGAAAAGGATTTTAGCAGTGGTTATATGCTATTCATGTGAAAAAGATAGAAAAGAAATAAAAGAAAAATAAAAGAAAAGAAAAAGAAAAAGGAAATAAAATTCCTTGTGATAAAAAGTTGGCTGAAAAATAAAATGATAAATATAAAGATCTTGGAAAAAGAGAAAAAAGAATAGGAGGTGACGATCTAAATGCTTCTATCTTTATTTGCTCTCCTAGTCCCAAGGTCATTTGAATATCTAGAAAAACCAAGATTTTTTTCTGGCCTAGCCCAGCCATGAAAAGACCTAATGATCCATGATGAGTATGTACTTTGATTTGATGGGAAATGAACTGCAAAATTTGTCTATGATATATCAGTGATGGATTTGAGAATAAACACTTACCTGTGGGAGAATTAAACACTTTTTGAGATGTTTTCCTCTGTTTGAATCAATCACATGTTTCCTCTGATGTTCTTTAGAAATGAAATGTGAATTGATCTTAATCTCATTTGATTTTTGTGAACTCTATCTTTTGTTTCAATTCTCGAGGTTGACTATTTTCAAATATATGTTCTGATCATTCTGGAAAGTTGATTCTTTACAAAGCATGGTCATCTTTTATACTCCTAATTAAAATATTAGTTACCTTGCTTGAGGACAAGCAAGATTCTAGGTTGGGGGGAGTTGATAAGTGCCACATTTCAGTTAATTTCATGTTTAAAATATTGGTACTTATCTTTTGATTTCTTTCATTTGGCTGGTAAAATTCCCTAAACCTAGTTAATAAGCACCTTATACTCATGTTTAAAATGTTTTGAAAGATTAATTCAATTGTGCTTTGTATTTGGATAGATTCCGCGGATTTCTAAAGCTTTCGGAGTTTCAAAGCAAGCAAGGAGGGTTACATAGCAAGCATGGGAGGTGCAACAAGCATTTCAGGCCCAGAAACCGACATGGCCCAAAGCTTTCTTCAACATTAAGACTTTAACTCGCCCAGGCGACCAACCATAGTGTATTTTGCTCGCCTGGGCGAGCTCCAAGTTCCAAGAAGATCAGATTAACTAGCCCAGGCGAGTGAACATAGGCAAAATCAGTGGCCTGGGCGAGTGAAGCATGCTGGTGCCTAAAATCTATAAATAGGCCACAGTTTGGAGAAGGATGGCATGCCTTTTGGAGGGTTTTTCCTCCCCTACTTTCTTAGGTGTTAGGCTCTTAAATATTAGTATTAAGTAGGTTAAGAAAGTGAGAGAATTGAGGATTAGCGTGGAAACTCTGTCGGAGAGAAGCGAGGATGGGAACGTTCAGCAACTCTTTCCAAGATGAGGTTCTCTCCATGCTTGGCTAGCTTCTTAGAGGTTGGATGTAATCTTCTTAACCCTATACTTTTTTTAATATTCATGCATGAATCATTCTATTTCTTATTGGTAGTTTCATTCTGCGCTTAATGCTTGATCCTACTTGATCACTAGTATCACGAACTTAAATCCTAAGTGAGACTGGAAAGTAATCTTAGGGTTTGAACTGAATGAATTTACTCATTACGTTACGTTGCTAGGAATAGGACATAATGTTTTGATTGCATAAAATCACGCGATTATAGTTCTTAACGCTGGGGTATTTACTTAAATATGCGAGGGATCGATATGCGGTAAAATATCCTTAGAACTTGAATGCGAGGGATCGATTCAAGGTAACTTAGTGTGCATCAATAAGAATAGACGATGATTTATGTGTGGTAAATATTAATTGAATATAGAATGTTAAGAATGATGAAATCCAATCCTACTTTCTCATAAATATTTTCATTTTTCGTTAAGTTTAGTTATTTTACTTTACTTGCATCACCTAATGAAAATCCGTTCGACCTACTTGTACATAACTATTGAACTGTTTAATTCTATTTGGATTAACTGAGTAAGCTCAAGTCCCTGTGGAGACGATCTTATATAAATTCGAAACTTACAACGATAGAACGGTATGCTTGCCGTGGAAAATATCCTAACAGGTCCCCAATTTAAATTGGGTCCAAAGGGGTTAGTTGCTTTCTTTCTTTTCTCAACCCATATACATTTACCATTAGGAACATAAAATCTTCTAGCATAGCACTTGTATGATATGTGACCTTTAAGTGTAACGACCTGCCTCGTCGCTACGATATCACTAACTCTTAATCGAGTAACTTCAATTTTAATATGAAAACTCCATTAGTTTGATTATGAAAATGATGGTAAATTTTTTTGCGATAATACAATTATCATACACATGTTACAATTACATATTTAAAACACATTATACATATATATTAGATTAGTACATGTCATCCACATATCAGAACTTTCTTTAGCTTTACGTGTATATACACGTGAAATTACATATCAACAAAAAGCCAAAGACTAACTAAGAGAGAGTTGATTAACAAAACACAACTCTTTTTCCAAAAAGGAATCCAACGTCATCACGTCGGCTTGGCGGTTCCAACAAAAAGAAGATCTCTCTCCAAGGTCACCCACTGCTGCTCATCTGCTCCCACGAATGAAAGTTCACTATCATCACAGGTACCAACCACACGGCACAACAAATGCAAGGGTGAGTTTATTATATAAAACCAACAAGCATCAGATAACAACAATTGGAAAGGAAACAGCATTAACAATCACTATCATTACCACAAGTCCATCAGTCCAATACACATTCAGCAAAACAGTCATCCAATGCATCCCACAACTCAAACAGTCATGTTTAGAATGATGTATGCATCTGACTCATCACTTGGCATGCAATGTGGTACCATCCTAATGGAAATAGCCTCTCTCATGAAAATGATGCAGTAGCTCGTCGAGGTCACCCTGTCGTGCACTGGTCGCTCCCCCCCATGGTGATCAGCCCTGAGTCACAAGGGAGTTCCAAAATAGAGTGATGCCCCCTAGTACCCCGTACTTACTGCCACCATTCTATTTCCATCCATGAAATATGAAGTATGAAGTATGAACATGGGCACCATCAATGCAATGACCATGGATAGATAGGCACCGGAATTTCAAGCAATCCCTTTCTCTCTTAGGATGCTTAAAATTCGTAAAGCCACCCTCGCAAGGTTATCCAGTCACGCACCCCCATGTACATACACAACATCACCGATACACTGACCATGGATAGATAGGGACCTGAATTTTAAACAATCTCATTCTCTCTTAGGATGCTTAAAATTCGTAAACCCACCCTCGCAAGGTTATCCAGTCATGCATATCAATATTATCTCATTTCAACATCATCAATCACGTCAATGACATCTCAATTTCAATATCATCAACAACATCACAAACAATCACATATCACATCTATACATAATACATATGCCTGAGATTCACATTTCCCAGGTCTTCAGACAATCCAAATTTCATACATTCACAATTCATCATATCACAAGACTGATATTTTTAGGAAAATTCTAAATTAAAGAGGAGAACTACAATATATCAAACAAGCTCTTATGCCCACTTAAAAATTTAATAAAGAATTAAATATGAAAATATATTATAAAACTTTGGGCAGAGTCTCCTCTGTAATTAAGACTTTTCCCAAAAATCCAATCATTACAATGACAACATTATTCACAGTTTATCCATCAACAAGCCAATTCATCGCATCCCATTAGTCAGAAACATTTTTTTTCTAGAAAACAAGCACACACAAGAACAAACACATATCAATCATAAATACATCGCATCCCATTAGTTGAAAACTTAGTTTTTCTTGAAAACCAGCACACAACAGGGACAGACAGTTATCTTCATAGTTGGACTCCCTGGCCCCCAACTATGGTATCAAAACTATGACTAAATAATAAACTCCCCTTACCTATCCATATCCCTCTGTTAGCTCCTTGAAACGTCATTTTGGGCTCTCTCAAGTTCACGTGCTTTGGCCCAAATGCGGAGCTCTATATACCAAATCGAAGACAATTTAATATAGATTTCCAAGGTAAGATCAATGTTAACATTTGGGGTCAAATACCCACTCAAATTCAAAAAAAGGCTAAAAGGGTGTTTTAGGAGTCCACATCAAAAAACATCATTTTAAAATTCTGATCACACCAATGTGACTAGGTTCAACAAGGATCACATAAATGACATCAATTTCATAAAAAGGAGACTTTTACAACATCTCATTTTCAAAGGGTTTTCAAAGGAAGTATAGAAACAACCAATAACGTTACCCGAATCATAAGAGACATCAAGAGAGACTTAAATTAGCTAGAATAAGACAAAGGAAACTAAGATTACCTCAAGGAAACCAAGAAAGGAGGATTGGGAGCTCCGTTCTCTATTGAAACTTTGAGAATAGTTTCGAAGATTTCGCTCCGATTAATTAAAGAGTTCCTTTCCGTGCGGTGGTCTCGTGGCAAGCAACGATGGTCCGTGGTGGTCACCAGAGGTCTTGGGTGGTGGAGGAGGGTGGTGGGGGAGCTTGGGGCTGTTTGGAGGAGGAAGAACCTCCATTTTCGTGACTTGGAAGCTTTAAAACGTATTCTGCACCGCCTCCACTCGCCCAAGCGACCAAAAATGCCTGTAAAACTCGCCTGGGCGAGCAGACTAAATTCTGGAATTTTCTGCTTAAGTGAAAAATTAATTTCTCACGTTACAGACATTATTTTCACAATCCCAATGTTCAAAAGTTAGATATATGGGTTAGGAAGCTTGCTCTAAAATTTGAAAAAGATCCAACAGTTAACCAATCTATAATGATGGTTTTACTAAAACAGGTTTTCGGGTCAAACCCAGAATCGCACAATTCAACGCAACTCAAACAAACTCCATATAACTTGACATCTACACCAAGCAATAGCACAATGATAATTTACACAACGATCATTCAAATAATACAAACTCACCAACAATCAAATAACACAACAATCACATCAAACATCTATTTTCAATTTATCAAAATTTCAGGGTGTTACATTAAGCATACAATAATTGCAAGTAAGATTCTTTGATGATTTAGCATGTGTGAATCTTTGATAGAGATTTGCTTGATTATGTTGCCTTTGATTATTATGTTTTGGTGGTACAAACACAAGCTTGTTTTGAGTTCTAGCTCCATGTTTATATCCCAATCCATAAGTATCACCAACAAACTTTTGCACACTTAGTAACTCATCTAAGTTGCATTTACCTTTGTAATACTTTCTCAGCAAATCAATCAAGTAACTATTTTCATTTTGTAAACACATGTTTTCTTTTTCTGCACATAGCATATACTCATCAAATTCTTTTTGCATATTATTGAGATCATCAACCTTAGAGTTGGCTGAGGAACATGTACATCCAATTTCTTTGTAACTAGAGAGAAGCTTATCATGATGATGAGTCACTATTTATCACTATTTACTCATCTTTCTGTACTCATTTTAATCCCTAACTTGTGCTTAATCGTTTATATTTTGCATTGTTTCTCATTTAGGATTTAATTGGACCGATAATTCAGATTTTAATTAATTTGGATTATTTTAAGTTTAATTATTCCAATTTGATTTTTCAGGGCAGATTAATAATTAAATGGGCTTGGAATTAATTTTTGGACTTGAAGATTGGGATGTGGCATCAGCATTTTATTTTCGTTTTTGGGCCAAAACTGTTAGGAAAAGCCCAATTTTCGTTTAGGTCAGTCACTCTATATATTTCGAATACTGTGCCCATGCAGAGACACCAGCCAACATTTATTTTTCGTTCTGTTTTCGTTTAGGGTTTTTAGCAATTTCATTTTCTGCTCTCTCTCAGTTTTTAGGGTTTTCGTTTTCTGTTTAATTCACAGTTGTGTTTTAATTTCAGTGCCTATTTTCGTTTCTGCTTCATCTCCTAATCTCGTTTTCGTTTTCTGCTTATTTCGTTTTAATTTACTGTTGCTATTTCGTTTCCAGTATTTAGGTTTTCATAATGTTCAGTTTCGTTTCAATTTACGTTTCTGTTGTCAATTTCGAATTAATGGAAGGCTAAATCCTAGGGTTGGACCCTAGGACAGATTGCAACCCTTTAATGGAGGTTCTCTATTTTTGAATTTCGTTTCTGCTTGGTTCTTCCTTATTGGGGTTTTTGTTATGTATTTTTCGAATTAGGGTCATGCTTAATGATTCTGATTTTGATTGATTCAGTAATCTCAGTTTGCTTAATCCTGAGAACTTGCCCTGACGAGGTTCACATTTGCTTAATTCGTGTAATGAAGTTTTAGGTTAATCTTCGCTTAGTCGATTAACCTGGACTGATAAGGATTAAGTAGGACAGATTATCTTTCGTGAACCAAGGAAATTAGAGGTGCAATCTGTTCTAAGGTCTGACTTGTTTTTTTAATCACTGCACTTAGTTGTTATTTCTGTTTTAATTTAGAATTTTTGCATTCTGCCAAAAAGCCCCCCCCATACATGTTTTCAATCCCTAACGCAGACAATTGATCCTTGAGAGACGACCTAGGAGTCACTTCCTAGTACTAGATTTAAATTGTAATAATTTGATTGAGTACGACCTCGATCACATGATCTTCCTTCAACTTACAAAGCTCATCTTGCAATTCAGCAAGTTTGGATACATGCCACCTTAGATCACTCTTAAGTTTATTGTTTGCTTTAGCTAGCCTTTGAGCTTCTAAATGCATCTCATGAAATGCATCAACAACACTATCAAATTCAGAATTTACCTCTGATTCTGTACTTGATGATTTACAATCTCCATTGATGGTGGATGTAAGACAAAGGTGAGCTTCAATTTCTTTTTCAGATGAGGATTCAGAACTTGTTGATTCATTATCCTCCCAAGCAATGTAAGCCTTTTTCTGCTTCCCTTCTCTTCTTGACTTCTTCTCAACTTGTGGCTTTTTTGTTAATGAGGGACAATCTGATTTTATATGACATTGCTTCCCACATTCAAAGCACGTGATTAAGGAGGAGTTGTTGTTCTTGTTTTTGTAATCATTCTTTTTCTTTTGGAATGGTTGCTTTCTGCCCTTGTTCTTCCTTAGAAATTTGGAAAACTTTCTAACAATGAGGTTGACATTTTCATCATCTTCCTCTTCACTTGAACTATCATCTTCTTCTATCTTTGAAGGTGCAGCCTTTAATGCTATGCTCTGTGCTTTTTATCTGCATCTTCATTATTTGTTAGTTAAGATAATTCAAACTCATATTCCAAAAGCTTACCAAACATTGTTGCCATTGACATTTGAGATAGATCCTTAGATTCTTTAATGGTTGTGACTTTAGGTTGCCAATCCCTTGTTAGACACTTGAGAATTTTGATGTTCAATTCTTCAGCATCAAAGGTTTTACCAAGTCCAAGCAAGTGATTCACAATGTGGGTGAATCTAGTTTGAAGCTGTGAGATGTTCTCATCATCTCTCATTTTGAACATTTCATATTTATGGATGAGAGTGTGATTTCTTGATCTCCTCACATCTTTAGTTCCTTCATGTGTAACTTCAAGAAATTCCCATATTTCTTTGGCACTTTTGCACCTAACAGTCCTGAAAAATTCATCGGAAGATAAAGCAGAAGTTATCATATTTTTTTCCTTGAAATCATATTGAACCATTCTCTTTTCTATTTCTGACATTTCATCCCATTCTTTTGGTATTGTTTTGTTATCCACAATTTTGGTTGGAATGTAAGGTCCTTTTTCAATATTATTCCAAGCTCCTGGGTCTTTTGATTGGATAAAGATTTGCATCCTACTCTTCCAAAAATTAAAATGTTCCCCTTCAAATAAAGGAGGTTTATTCAATGAGGCTCCTTCTTTGAAAGTTATTTGATTAGTATTCATTGTACTGAATTTGAAAAGATCTTGAGCAAATTACAAGAACCAGCTCTTGATGCCAATTGAAAATAGAATAAACACTTATGCAAATAACCAAGAGGGGGGGTGAATTGGTTTTACCTCAGAGTTTTTAAAATTTAAAACAAATTTTAATCACAACGGAAGTCTTTGAAAGAAGGATCATATCTTACCCCAATTAAGAAATCTAACTTTAAAAACAACTTTTATCTCAATCAGACCACTCTTGAGCTATAACCAATCTTGTGATATGAACAAACATAATACTTCAAGAACAATATGAGTATGAACAGAAATATACAATTACACACAAGATTTATACTGGTTTACCTCTCAACCCCGGAGGCTACATCCAGTTTTACTTCTGATCAGCCTTGATTAGAGTTTCCACTATAACAAATATAGTATCTTTACAAGCAAACAAAGATCTCTCTTACCCTCCCTAGGTAAAATTCAAAATCTAAACCTATAGACTTTTCAAAAGATTTAAGAACCAGAGATCCCCTCTCTGTTCTACCCACTAGAAACCTATCTAGCAATGCTTTAAAGATTACAATTTGTTATATGAACAAACAACAACAAAACATACAGTTTTAATCAAAACAACAATGAAATTGATTCATGAAAGATATCACCTCAATATCTTCAATGCAATGAACAAATTTAAATGATCAAACCAGACTGAGAATGAATGCCATGATCTTTCTTGATGAAATCTTTTGACAAAAATTGCTTCAACAAAAGCTTCTCATGAAGTAGATGACTCAACAAATAAAAGTCTTCATGATTCTTGAATCTACTAAGAATTTTTGTTTCTTATGAGCCTTGGTGATTTAAGAATACTCAGAAAGTGATTTTCACAAGGCCTGTTCGAAAACTCAAAACTCTCTCAAACAGAATGAGCTCCTTCTATTTATAAAAAACAGAATTAACTACCTGTAATCGATTATTTCATAAGTGTAATCGATTATTTTAACTCATGTAATCGATTAAAGTTCTAAAATAATTGATTAAAGTGTTCATCAGAAATCTGGAAAAAATCTCAAGAACAAATAATCAATTAACTCATGTCGTAATCAATTATTCCAGGAGGTCAGGATTTTCTGATATACTTATGTAATCGATTAATGTCTCAAATAATCGATTATCACAGGAAGTGTGAAAAACTTATCAAAGCATATTTAATCGATTACAACAATCTGGTAATCGATTAAACCAGATAAAAATGCTTATGAAAATTATGCAGATACATAGATAATCGATTATTCCGTGAAGTAATCGATTATCACAAAACGACTCTAACATAGTCAAACTAGTGTAATCGATTACTAATTATTGGTAATCGATTAAAGTGTTCATATGACAATATGCAGTTTTGTTTACATGATTTTAATCGATTATATCATATTGGTAATCGATTAAAACAATGAAAAATACTTTTTATGAAATTCTTAATGCCTTAATGTCATACCAACTGATTACTCATTCATATGACTTAATCGCGAATTAATGAATGAATGTATGCATGCCTTAATCAACCTATGTGAGGAATAAGAGGTTATAACTTCTTGAACCAAGCTTCGAACAAAATACATATGCCATCAATTTGAGTGGGCATGTAAAATCAAAACTTGTGATCATCCTAAACTTGATTCTTCATGATCTTCCTCAACTTGATTCTTCATCATTCCTAACACCTTCATCTACTACTAATTTCAAAACTCCCATGGAAATGTGGTATGGTAAGCCTCCTAACCTGAGTTATGTGAAACCTTTTGGCTGTTTAGCTTATGTTCATACTAAACAGGATAAGTTAGCTCCTAGAGCTCTTAAATCTGTCTTTGTGGGTTATCCTATAGGGACAAAAGGTTATAAACTTTGGTTAATATCCGAAAATAAATGTGTAGTCAGTAGAAATGTGTATTTGAAGGTGGAGAACACCACTGGTATTGATTCTAAACTGGTTCAGAATCATGATAAATCTGAAGATCAAGTTGACACACTTGATCAGCTTGCAAATGATCAACAAACTAGTGAAGAAAATCAAGAGGACTCCAACCTCAATGATTATCTTCTGACTAGAGATAGAGTTAGGAGGATTATTAGGCCTCCTAACAGATTTGCCCATGCTTACATTGTTGCTTTTGCTTTGCAGGTTGCTGAAATGGTTGAACAAGAAGAACTAGCAACTTACAAAGAAGCAATCAATATGAAATCTGAAGAGAGATGGATAAGAGCAATAGAGGATGAGATTTCCTCATTAAAGAAGAATCTGACTTGGGTTCTTGTGGACAGACCCAAGGATAAAAGGATCATTGGATGCAAATGGGTCTTCAAGCTGAAGCTTGAAGTCCCAAGTTTAGAGAAGGCCAGGTATAAGGACAGGTTGGTAGCCAAAGGCTACTGTTACGGATTTTACCACGACAAGCGTACCGTTCTATCGCTGTAAGTTTCAAATTTATAAAAGTTTGTATCCACAGGGATTTGAGTTTACGTCGGTTGATTTAAATTGTTAACAGTTTAGTAGTTACATACAGATGATAAAAAGCGAAGATTCATTTGTTGTTTTTGTTGCGTAAAATAAAGATAACGGAAAACAAATAACGATTACAGGAAATAAATAGATACAAATCAAGTAAGTGTAGGATTGGATTTCGTCTTGCTTATCCCTTTTAATTGATTTTACCTACGCATGTACTATTCTTATTGCCGCACACGTCTAAGTAACCCTAATTCGATTCCTCGCAATTACGGTCCTAAGGATATTTTACTAAATATCGATCCCTCACATATTTAATTAAATACCCAAGCATTAAGAATTTTAATCACGTGTTTAATGCGATCGAAACATTAAGCCCTATTCCTAGCAAGGTAACGTAACGAGTGATTAAATTCAGTTCAAACCCTAAATTTACTTTCTAGTCGCTTTTAGGGTTAATTTCATGAAACTAACGGTTAATTAGAATCAAGCATTTAAGCATAGAATAAAATCATTAACAAGAAATAGAACAATGCATAAATAATTAAAAGAGCATAGGGATAAGAAGAGTACGTCCAATCCTTAGGGAAGTTTAAGAGAACATGGGCAGAACCTCCTCGAGAGAATCACCGACTAAGCTCGTCATCGACCCTTTCTTCGGCAGAATCTCCTTACACAATTCACTCTACCTCACTTCCCTAAGTTCTACACTCACTTAGGAACTTAAATAAGCAAGAAACAAGAACAAGCAGCTAAGTGGGAGAGAAATGGAGTGAAGAATGATGCCTTGGCCTTCAAAATCCGTCCCTATTTATAGTTTTTGGCCTGCTGCTTGATCTGGTCGCCCAGGCCACCAAATCCTTCATAAATGGGGCGCCTGGGCGAGCTAATGGCGGTTCTTGGGGACTTGTGCTCGCTCAGGCGAGTGAAATAAGCATGAATTGGTCGCCCAGGCGAGTTAAAGCTTAGTCATGAAGGAATTGTTGGGCCTTGGTGCTTGTTGTGCTTGGTTTTCTGTTTGAGGCTTCTTCCTTTGCTTAGTTCACTCCATGCTCCTAGTTTCGCAAGCTTGGTTCTTTCGTAACCTTCAGACCTAGCAAAATTGAACCAATTAATTGGACGAAATCTTTTCGAAACATGAAAGCATGACTTACCTTTACATAATCATCATTTGACTAGGTTTCTAGGGTTATCTTGTGACTAAATCAATTAAAATAACGGATAAGTGCCATATTTGAATCCTATTTTCACTAAAATGTGGCACTTATCAGCTACTCACAGGTAGAAGGAGTAGATTACAATGAAATTTTCTCTCCTGTTGTTAAACATACTTCTATTAGGCTTATTTTGTCTGTTGTTGCTATTCTTGATTTAGAATTAGAACAACTTCATGTGAAAACTGTCTTTTTGCATGGTAGTCTAGATGAACAGATCTATATGGAGCAGCTGGCTTCATACAGAAAGGTTCTGAGGACAAAGTTTGTTTGTTGAAAAGGTCCTTGTATGGATTAAAACAAGCACCCAGATAGTGGTACAAAAGGTTTGATGATTTTGTTCTTTCACATGGTTTTACTAGATGTAAATATGATCATTGTGTCTGTTATAAGAAAGAAAATGAAAATAAATACATATATTTGTTGATCTATGTTGATGACATGCTAATTGCTTCTCATGATATTGAGTGTATTAATAAATTGAAAGAGATATTGCTAAAGTATTTTGATATGAAAATCCTTGGTCCTGCTAAGAGAATCTTAGGCATGGATATAGTAAGAAATAGAAAAGAAAGAACCTTATCTTTATCACAAGTTGTGTATGTTAAGAAGGTTGTTAAACTCTTTTCTATGTATCTCTGTAAATCCGTTAGCTTGCCATTAGCTGCTCATTTTCATTTGAAATCTGTATGTAGTGATTTAAATGAAGATGAATCTGCCTATATGAAAAATGTACCATATTGTAATGCAGTTGGAAGCCTAATGTATGCAATGATTAGTACTAGACCTGATATTGCATATGTTGTTAGTGTTGTGAGTAGATTCATGAGTAATCCTTCAAAAGAACACTGGAATGTTGTGAAATGGATTCTGAGATATCTTAATGGCACTTTTGATTTCTGTTTGAATTTTACTGGTAATGAATCTAATGATTTTTTCTGTGAAAGGCTATTGTGATTCTGACTATGTTGTAGATTTAGACAAAAGAAGATCTTTATCTGGTATTGTTTTCACTGTTGGTGGAAATGTTGTTAGCTGGAAGTCAAATCTTCAGCATGTAGTAGCTCTGTCTACTACTGAAGCTGAATACATGGCCTTGTCTGAAACTGTAAAAGAGGCACTATGGTTGAAAGGAATACTCTCTGAACTTGGTTTAGGAGATGAAATTCCATAGATTATGTGTGATTCTCAAAGTGCTATTCATTTATCTAAGAATAATGCTTATCATGAAAGAATTAAACATATTGATGTCAGACTACATTTTATTAGAGATGTTATTGCAGGTGATAAGGTGAAGGTGGAGAAAATATCTACTATATGCAATCCAGCTGATATTTTGACTAAAGTTGTACCTATTAGCAAATTCAAGGATGCCTTGGATTGTTAAAAGTCCAACAACAGTGATTTCTTTCTCTTATCTCTATTATTTATGTTTTCTAATTGTTTACTTGGAAATGCTAATGCAATTTTCTCGTTTTGTAGGTTCTGTTCTGGTTTTCTTTGTTTATGTTTGTTCTGTTTTCCTAAGTCTTAGTGTCCTCTCGTCTAGCATTGAACTTGTAGTCTATGATGTCTTCTGTCTGTGCTATGTTTCTTTGTGCTTCAAGGTGGAGTTTGTTAGGCCATGTGAAACCCAAATAAACTTTACGCTTGCTTTTAAGTGATGTTGTGTGTTTTGGCTTTATTTCTTTGCATATATATAAGGTTTTTTTTTATTTCAAAAAGTAGCAGTACTTTCACTTTGGCCTTTTATGCTTCTTTCTTCTCACACATTCCAACAGCTTATATTTTGCTCCTTTTTTTCGATATTCTCTTTTTCTGTTGTGACCTAGCTCTGCTAGGGTTTCCATTTTCTGCTTGAAACCTTGAGTCTTGGTTTCTGAAATCAGATAGAGTGATAATGGAGTAGTATGCGTTCTATGTGTGTTCTTCGTTCTAGCTGTTTGGTGTTGCAGGTATGGTTCTTTCTCTCTCAGGTTTGGTCCGGTTTGTGTTCTTGAGGCTTTTCTCAGTAAGGAATTGGTTGAGAGAAAAAAAGAAGATTGGGTAATGTCTATTCTTGACATTGGTAAAGAGTAGTTCTCTTTTGTACCATGTAAATCTTGTTTTCTTGTTTACCCGTGATATTGATGCCTGTTCTTGTTGTAAGCTTGGCTGTGTAAGCAAGAGGAACACTGTTGTAATATTCTTGTAATATTAGTGTGAGTAATAAAAGGTCTTCATGTTCTTTGCCCTTGGATGTAGGTAACAAGGATTTATCCTAGTTACTGAACCAAGTAAAATACTTGTGCATTTCTTTCTCTTTAATTTTCTGCTTCTGCGTTAAATTCGGTTTATGATTGTGTGCTTGAAAAACTCTAACAAATAGGAAGTACTAAATAAGGGTATTAAATTATTAATTATAATTTTGAATTATTTAGGATAATTATTTGTAACGTAATTTAATTTGAAGGTATTAATTTATTATTTATTATATTGATTTATTTATATTAAGATAGTCATAGATGGCTGATTCATCATCATCTGTTTCTTCACGGTCTGGATCCGATCATGAGGGTGAGTCCAGGGATCCGACGACCCATGTTATCCCTACCCCGTATAAGTGGGGTGTTTTGCGGAGGCGTACCAAGCGCACCCACGTTTCACAGGCTGTGTGGAACGAGGACACAGGTCGAGTATTGAAGACTCGACGTGGTAAAGTCACGGGGGCCAGATTGTGACAACATACCTAATATCGTTGCTGAGATGTTAGGACATGATGGATTCCTACATGTCGCATGCATGCGACATATTCAAGTATACAATTTTGAATTGAGTAAATTAAATTTTGTTTTAATTTAAACACAAAAATGTTTTTGTTTATAACTGTACATATGAATTGATTATTGTTAATTTTTTTAGATCGATCCTGCGCTTATTAGTGCTCTGGTTGAGAGGTGGAGACCAGAACCAGAGACACATACATTTCACATGACGTAGGGAGAAATGACCATCACGTTGGAAGACGTGGCTGGTATCTTAGGATTGGCCAGCGACGACAATGTCGTCACCGGATCCACCTCAGACGATTGGGCCACCATCATTGAGGACGTATTTGGTCATCTTCCACAAGCAGGGGGTGAGCTGATAGGTGGATTTCTGTGTTGATTCAAGAGGAGTCATGCATGAATGAACAAGGATCAAACATTGGTGTTTTGTGCTTTCAACATGCCTCATTGCAAATGTGCCAAAGAAGCTATGAAGATCAATTTGATTCATGTAAAAGGGAAGATGTGTTATCTGATAATCCAATTAGCATATCATGCATAATCATTCATCTAGGATTGTTAGATTGAAGGTCTAAATAAAAGCAATTAACAAGTAAGGCTTCTTAAAATCAATGTTTTTGGAAAAATGAAGTTTTCCTGCATCAATCGATTACATCATTGTTGGCATCGATTATTTTGTTCTTCGTGCCTTCTAGAAAACAAATCAAGAACATTGTAATCGATTACATATTGAATTAATCGATTACATAGGCTAAAATGGAAAAATCATACTGACTGTCTTAATCGATTACATAAGTTCGTAATTGATTACATATACCTATGGTTAACATGTTCTACTGATTTAATCAATTACATAGTACATTTGAGAATATTGGATTGTCTGTCTTAATCGATTACCAAATTTCGTAATCGATTACATTGTTTATAGCTCAAACCCAGAACAAATCAGGAGCATTTTAATCGATTACATTCTTGGAATAATCGATTACAAATGCCAAATAATCGATTACAGGAGCGTGTTTAATCGATTATTTTCAGTTAGAAAGTTGTTATAAATAGAACCCATTGCCCTGTGCTTTGTGAGATTTGAATAATTCGTATTTTGGGCAATCACAAACATTCATGAGCTTTCTTTAGTGTGTTTCTGAGTTTCAAAAAGCATTTAGGCTTCACAAATTCGTATGGGTTTTTTGATTTGAAGAAGTGTAGCATCATTAAGTTTCAAAGTTTAAGGAAAGGGATGCATTGAGTCTGTAATCTTTCTTTCAACCTGTTGAATCATTCACATGCATGTGTTCTTTGGATTATCAGGTGAAATCTTTCCTTATTCTTTGAAGGTGTAAATCTTTTAATTGATTTCTGTAAAGATTAGCTTATTGTAAATGGGTTTCTTACATGAAGATTAG
>PYAF01001319.1:5525-20453 GCA_007407185.1 Glycine tomentella | reverse complement strand
ACACGCGTGACACTCCAGAACTTGCTTCATTTATTATTTATTCTCCTCTTTTGACCTGAAATTGCACAATTGGTATTGAAATTAGATTTAAACAATAAAATACTAAACTCAACTAATTCTAAGCTATTTACCTAAGTATTTAATCAAATTCTAACCTAAAACTAGACTAAAAACAAGATGTGTTTGCAACACATCAAACTCCATACCGACCTGCAGATGTAGAGCCTTCGTAGGCAGACCCTTCTCAGGCAGGCTCTTCTCAGTCCCGTGGTAGACGGAGGTTACCTGATCATCAGGCGCGTCATTATCAGTGGCCACCAGAGTCGTAGATTTAATTTTCATCTTGTTTATATTATTTATCGTTTGTAATGGAGTTTATTTGATCGTCAGTCATTCGTTACAACATTTTCGTGTAATGGACTTTATTTTTCGTGTAGGATTTACCAAAACAAGTCACGTACAACATTTTCATCCTTCACTCTATGCCAATGAATATACATGTCGCGTTAATAAAAACACACACACGCATAATAACAACATTTAGTTACATTAAATTTATATCATCAAAAAAATTCAATTCACTAAAGTATTCTATAAAAACCATGTGGAACTGTAAAATGACATTGACAACACTATGACGAATGCTATAAAAAAACTTTGTGGTCCTTCATACGGTGGCCAATAAATTTGACAGGACGCATGCCTGCTACACCATGTGAACCTGTAAAATGACATTGATAACACTATGACGAATCCTATTAAAACACTTTCTGGTCCTTCAAATGGTGCCCAATAAATTTGACAGGACGCATGCTTGCTACACCATATGGAACTGTAAAATGACATTGACAACATATGACGCATGCCTGCTACACCATGTGGAAGGGCAACATGTCAGTCGAAATTGATAACACTATGCACTATATCGATAAAAAGATAAATTTTAATAATGACATGTCTCAATGAACATAAAATTCCAAACAAGCCTCTATCAGAAAGACAACCACACACAACTATAAATAACACAAACCCCCGTTAACACAACCACACACTCCCACACAACACACCGCCACAAACGAAATTCAATCGGAATACTATGTCATTCTTAGGAGATACAAGCTCTTAGACCATTGCTAACTCCAAATTAGCATTCATTTTTCCAAATGGATCAATCAAACACAACCAAACTGGTGTTTCTTTTCAATGTCCTACTCCAATACCAATGCGAGTTCCTAATGAGTTTTCTTTCCAGTCACTCAAGAGTATAATGCACAACACCCTTATGCTCACCAATGACCAATTTGTGCATGAAATCTACTACGGACAACCATCCCTAGATCCAAGTTAGCAATATTTTTTTGCATTCTTTGCAACTGACAAATGATGATGATGTTTGCACAATGTTAATGTGCTATGAGCAATACCCGTGTGTTGGCCCTATAAAATTATTATGTACCATCAACAAAACACTCGATGGTATACTCAACCTACTTCGATCCACCATCGTCCTTACACATGATGCAATGCTATATTACAATGACAAGACGATTTTGTGGGTTATTCCTTTACTGGAAAAAATCCGATAAGATTTGAAATTCCTTCAGGATGCAACATTGAAACACTCAAGGATGTCATCAAGCAAGTTGCACCTGTTGGGATTCCCCCTTATGGACAACTCACAGGTGGTAAGAAAATTATTTTTTCAATAGTCAGTCCATGCAAAATATTCAGAAAAATTAATCGAATATCACATAACAGAGTTGATAAGCGATGAAGATGTGTTAAAGGTGTTAGCAGAATCCAACTATTGGAAACATTTTTGTCCAATAGAAATTTTAGCTATTTTTAACAAACCAGTTACCCAAATGGAAGAAGACATATACGCTGCACAACCTCTTTGAAACTATGTTATTGTTATTTTCATTTTATTAAGTAGTGTTTATTAAGTTTGGTTATTTCAGTTGTCATTGTTATTGCCATTTTATTAAGTAGTGTTTATTAAGTTTCAATTGTTATTGTTATTTCAATTGTCTGTTCTGTTATTTTTGTTTTATTAAGTAGTGTTTATTATGTTTGTCTCTCTGTCTCTCATCTCAATTACCGTTACTCATGGTGTTTTTAATTATTATTATGTGCAAGAACATGTGTTTAAATACTACTTAGAATTGAAAAATACCAAAAAAAACCTTGTTTTAAAAAATAAACATACACATATTCGAATTGGCAAATGATGAAAGTCTCAACATATTTTCAACAAATTTGTGATTTTTTTAAATGAAATACATTAACCTACTGCTATTTAAAGATACATCATTTCAAAATCATGAAATAGCACCACGATTAGGACACGCTCTCCGATTATGTCCAATTTGCTTGCAAATTCCGCATTTGACGCCTCTTTGACTTGTTTCAACTTCGTCTATCTCGTTACGTATAGTAGTGGACCTTGGACGATTCTTTGCACGCAACATTTCCCTGTCAGGTATGAGAACTGTATCTTCACTTGATGGAATAGCACCTTCATTACCAATTGGCTGCCATGGAATGAGTAAGCTTGAACCAAATTACTTACTAGGAAGACATCATCCACATACTGATAAGGATTTTTGCGAACATATAAAGCAATAGCTATGGCGTGACTACATGGATACTTGAAGGCCTTAAACTTGCCACACTGACAAAAACGCTCTGCAAGGTTGACTGAATATGACCTCTCCCAGCCCTTCAAATATCCATGTAGTCACGCCTAATTTGGGCATGTTCAGTCACCATTTTGGGCGTGATTAACTGCCCCATAAGCGTAAATAGTTTCAAAACAGTCCCAAATTGGTAATTTTTTTTAAAAAATATTATTTTAATTCTTTTGCCTGATTTTTAAAGTAAAAAGATAATCTCAAAAAAATATTCAAGTAAAATATACTATAACTACACCATTAAAATCATGATTAACAAACTTAAATTCACAATTAAACTCAATGAAATAAGGGACAAAATAATTTAGTTACAAAGAACAAAATATTAGAAGTATAGATAAAAATAAGTATGAGGAGTAAGATGAAAGTTATAAAATTACGTGAAATGAAGTGTTGTGGAAAATACTAGCAAGAGACTTTTTTGGTTGGGGAAATGTAGAATGGGGAGACATTTCTAATACTAGGACAAAGTGCTAATAACATGTTAAGGTTGTCTTATGTATAAAAATAACACTTGCACAATGATAAGTGAATCTTATGTAATAATAACAATGAATTAAAAGTTCAGATATCGAATCTTAAGGATCAGTTGTGTTTCCAATTAGTCAAAATCATTAAACTAAATAGTTGGATTAATCAAAAGAGGAATTGAAGTATTTTTGTGGTTTTGGATTTAAAGGAAAACAACTCAAATATGCAAAAGAGATATTTGAATGATATTAAATGCTATAGGGGATTATGATTCACTAGCATTAATGTTTTCCCAATCCAAGATCCTATGAAAATCCTATCACGGTTAATTACTGATTTCGAAAATCAACATGATCAAAGTCAGAAGATGCTTTTTACCTTAAATTAATACTCCAATGGTCATGGATATATCAATTTAAGTAAAATGATATAAGTAATTATAGGGATGATCAATTAAAGATTAATAATGTAATTCGGTGCAACACATTCACAATATATTTGATTAAGCATATGATTGATTAGTTCCCAAATAAACAATAAGAATAAGGAAGAAAATTAATTATCATAAAACATTGAGGAATTCCATTAAGAACCAATAAAAGATACAATTGGATAGTTACATCATAACCTCTAGACTAGGGTGATTAGCAGCTCATGGGAAAAGCAAAACTAGAAATCTTATACTGATAAAGTAAGAGTGATTATCATGTTCCATCCTCACGATGTTGCCCACGCTTCATAGCCATCAAAAACCCTCAAGGTTTTCTCCAAATTCGTAAAACAATAAAAGTGATCAAAAGATTTTTTTTTACAAAATTAAGAGCCTTATTTATATCTTCCTAAAAGATATCAGTCCGAAAAGGTGCACTATGGTTGTGGTAAAATCCACCACGACCGTGGTTGAAAATAGTGACGTTGAAGCTCTGGGCATTATGGATTGACTATGACTCTCATGGTTGACCACGATTGTTGTGGAATATACCACAACCATTGTAGGATGGTTGGCGCTGTTCTGGAAGACAGATATTGTTAGAGTACAAGTGTGAGGTGAAGTACCACATCATGTATGAATGAGAAGTTTGAACACAATATAAGTGAGAAGAAGACCCATAAACTTGAGCCTTAAGGTTTTGAATTAAAGTGTAATGTTAAGTTCACTTATGTTGTTATTCATGGCCTAGGAATCCCTTGTATCAAAAGTCTTCCTGGCGGAGGATCCAAGAGGCATGTCTCGTGGGTGGAGCGGCGGTGGAAGTATCTAGAGCATATGGACTCTAATGGCCACCATGAAAAAACTCGATGGAAATGGCTTCCGCTTGTGTGGGAGGATACCATGTGGATGGGACTTACACTTAACGGGGAGATTGTTGGAGTACAAGTGCGAGGTAAAGTCCCATATCTCGCAGGAAAGAAAAATTTGAGCACAATATAAGTGAGGAAAAAACCCATAAACCTGAGGCTTAAGCTTTTAGATTAAAGTGTAATGTCAAGTCAATTATGTGGTTTCTCATGCTCCATTGTGTAAATCTCTCCGATGTTTACCCCCCGATTGCACAATAATTATCCTTTCTCCATGGTCATGCTACTTAACACAACTGTGATAAATGTACCACGACCATTATCAAGTACAGTTCTTGATATCTTCATAAAATCATGCAATTTCCAACTTTTTTCACTCAATTAAGCGGCTATACTTCTGCAAAACAAAAATAGTTGTCCAAACATCATGATGGAGGTCCATTGCAAGCTCAAGGTCAAGAAGGAGAAATTGAAGAACTTCCTTTGGTTAGCTTTAGAGGACCCATGACAAGAGCTAGAACTCAAGCCCTTCAAGACCACATCAAAACTAACTTGTATTCTTTGGACAAGCATGAAGAAGCACACCAACTCAAGAAGAACAAGGGCTGGATTTTGTACTCTCAAGTTGAATATAATTTCATTTAATTCCACCACCTTTTAGTGGCAAAAGTAGTGGCAATAAAAAGGCCTTTAGGGGCAATTGTGTAAAGAAGTGTAGGTGTGTATTACCCTGAAATTTCAATAACTTAAAATATATGTGTGATGTATTCTTTGTATTATTGGATTACTTTATTAATTAGGATTATTTTAAATGTTATGTGAATTATCCATGTGAAATTGCTTGGTAGATGTCAAGTCATGGAATTTGACCCGAACTTGTTTTAGTAAAAATCACCATTATTAATTGGTTAAGCGTTGGATCTCCTTCAAATTTTAAAGGTGGATTCCTAACCCAAATATGTAACTTTTGAACGTTGGGATTGTTCAAATAATGTCTGGAACATGAGAAATTAATTTTTCACTGTAGCAGAAATTCTAGAATTTGGTCAGCTCGCCGAAGCAAATTTTGCAGACACTTTTGCTCGCCTGGGCGAGTCAAGGTAGTGTTGAATATGTATTTAAGCTTCCAAGTCACAAAAATGGAGGATTTTAATTCTCCCAAAGCTTCCCCAACGTCCCATCATCACCCTCCACCACCCAAGACCACCGGTGACCACCACAGACCACCGTTGCTTGCCACGAGACCACCGCACGGAGAGGAACACTTTAATCGGAGCGGAATCTTCGAAACTCTCTTTGAAGTTTCGGTAGAGAACAGAGCTCCCAATCCTCCTTTCTTGGTTTCTTTGAGGTAACCTTGGTTTCCTTTGTCTTCTTCTAGCTAGTGTAAGCTTCTCTTAATGTCTCTTACGTTTCGAGTACCGTTATTGGTTGTTTCTATACTTCCTTTGAAAATCCTCTGAAAATATGATGTTGTAAAAGTCTCCTTTTTTTGAAATTGA
The DNA here is from genome assembly GCA_007407185.1 of Glycine tomentella. NCBI lineage: Eukaryota > Viridiplantae > Streptophyta > Magnoliopsida > Fabales > Fabaceae > Glycine > Glycine tomentella. The sequence goes on along the minus strand of PYAF01001319.1, from coordinate 14,488 downwards.
TGTCATTTCTGTGATCCTTATTGAACCCTGATCACATTGGTGTGATCGGAATTTCAAAATGATGTATTTTGATGTAAACTTTCAAAACACCCTTTTAGCCTCTTTTTAAATTTGAATGGGTATTTGACCCCGAATTCTAATGTTAGCCTTGTTTTTGAAATCTATACTAAATTATCTTCAATTTGGTACATATGCTTGAGAAATATAGATTCAGAAGCAATCACATTTCACATCTATACATAATATATATGCTTGAGATTCACATTCCCCAAGTCTCCAGAAAATCCAAATTTTATACATTCACAATTCATCATATCACAAGACTGATATTTTTAGGAAAATTCTAAATTAAAGAGGATGACTACAATATATAAAACACACTCTTATGCCCATTTAAAAATTTATTAAATAGTTAAATAGGAAAACATATTATAAAATTTTGGGCAAAGTCTCTTCTATAATTAAGATTTTTCCAAAAAATTCAATCATCACGATAATAATATCATTCACAGTTTTATCCATCAACAAGCCAATTCATCGCATCCCATTAGTTAAAAATAGTTTTTCTTGAAAACAAGCACACACATGAACAAGCACATATCAATCATAAATACATCGCATCCCATTAGTTAAAAACGTACTTTTTCTTGAGAACCAACACACAGTAGGGACACACAGTTATCTTCATAGTTGGACTCCCTGGCCCCCAACTATGGTATCAAAATTGTAACCAGGTAATAAACTCTCCTTACCTATCTACGTGTTCTTCTTGTTATAACCAAGTGGTGTTGTTTCGTGATCCTTCGAATATGCGTGCTTGTCTGAACACAGAGCTATATATACCAAATTGAAGATAACTTAGTATAGATTTCAAAGACATACTTAACATTAACATTCGGGGTCAAATACCCACTCAAATTTAAAAAGAGGATAAAATGGTGTTTTGGAAATCCACATCAAAAGACATCATTTTGAAATTCCGATCACACCAATGTGACCAGGGTTCAACAAAGATCACAGAAATGACATTAGTTTCATAAAAAAGGAGACTTTTACAACATCTCATTTTCAAAGGGATTTTTCAAAGGAAGTGTAAAACTCCCAATAACGGTACCCAAAACACAAGAGACACTAATAGAAGCTTAAACTAGCTAGGAGAAGACAAAGGAAACCAATGTTACCTCAAGGAAACCAAGAAAGAAGGATTTGGAAGCTCCATTCTTTATCGAAACTTCAAGAAGAGTTTCGAAGATTCCGCTCCGATTAAGTGGTTCTTCTCCATGCCGGGGTCTCGTGGCAAGCAACGGTGGCCCATGGTGTTTGTGGGTGGTGGGAGGCTTGGGTGCTGGTTGAAGGAGAAAAAATACCAAATTTCATGGTTTGGAGGCTGAAATACGTATTCAGCACTGCCTTGACTCGCCCTGGCGAGCAAAAGTGCTTGCAAAATTCGCCTGGGCAAGTTGACCAGATTCTAGAATTTTTGCTTTAGTGAAAAATTAATGTCTCAGGATACAGATATTATTTTGACAATCCCAACAGTCAAAAGTTACATATATGGGTTAGGAACCTATCTTTAACATTGTAAGGAGATCCAACGGTTAACCAATCCAGAATGATGATTTTACTAAAACAGGTTTCGGGTCAAATTCAAAATCACTCAATTACAACGCAGTTCAAACAAACTCCACATAACTTGACATCTACACCAAGCAATTACACATGAATAATTCACATAACATTTCAACTGATATAAACTAATCAAATAATCAAATAATACAAGAAATACATTAAACATCTATTTTCAATTATCAAAATTTCAGGGTGTTACAGATCTCCTCTGCTGGAGTGAGGAGGTTTGATGAAGAAATTGGGGCTACAATAAGATTGACACATACATAGGTATGTTATTGGATCCCCAAATCAGGCTGAAGACAAGACTTGGGGTTGGAAATATGACTGGTGAAGATAGGATACTGCATTACATTATAACCTACATCCTTACCCCCAGGTCTACAAATCATGCCTAAATCACATATGATGATTTGCAATTAGTATATGGCATGAAGACATCGACTCAGAGTAACTGGGTTCTTGTTGTTATTGAAACTATGTTGAAAGATTCAAGATTAATCAGCTATCTTATAAGTGCCATATTTCAGTTAACTTCGTGTTTAAAATATTGGCACTTATCTTTTGATTTCTTTCATTTAGCTTATAAATTTCCCTAAACCTAGTTAATTAGCACCTTATACTTGTGTTTAAAGTGTTTCGGAAGATTAATCCAAATCATGTTGTGTATTTGATAGATTCTGTGGATTTCCTAGGCTTTCAGAAGATCAAAGCAAGCAAGGAAGGTGTACATATCAAGCATGGGAAGTTCCACAAGCAAATCAGGCCCAGAAACCACAGAGCCCAAAGAATTCTTCATGATTAAGTCATTAGCTCGCCCAGGCCACCATCCATAGTGTTATTTGGTCGCCCAGGTGAGCTCCAAGTCCCTAGAAGATGATATGAGCTCGCCCAGGCGAGCTCCCATAGGCAAAAACAGCCGCCTGGGCGAGTGAAGCTGGCTGGTGCACAAATCCTATAAATAGGCCACGGATTGGAAGGAAATGCATGCCTTTTGGAGGGTTTTTCCTCCCCTACTTGCTTAGGGCTTGTTCTTAGGTGTTAGGCTCTTAAATATTAGTATTAAGTAGGTTAAGAAAGTGAGAGAAGTGAGGATTAGCGTGGAAACTTTGCCGGAGAGAAGCGAGGATGGGAACGTTCAGCATCTTTTTCCGAGAGGAGGTTCTCTCCATGCTTGGCTAGCTTCTTAGAGGTTGGATGTAATCTTCTTAACCCTATACTTCTTTTAATATTCATGCATGAATCATTCTATTTCTTATTGGTAGTTTCATTCTGCGCTTAATGCTTGATCCTACTTGATCACTAGTATCACGAACTTAGATCCTAAGTGAGACGAGAAAGTAATCTTAGGGTTTGAATTGAATGAATTTACTCATTACGTTACGTTGCTAGGAATAGGGCATAACGTTTTGATTGCATAAAAGCACACGATTATAGTTCTTAACGCTGGGGTATTTACTTAAATATGCGAGGGATCGATATGCGGTAAAATATCCTTAGAACTTGAATGCGAGGGATCGATTCAAGGTAACTTAGTGTGCATCAATAAGAATAGACGACGATTCAATAAGAATATAGAGAGAATTTGAATTTCAAACAATTTTTCAAACAATTTAATTGATTACCATTCACTGTAATTGATTATTCCAGTGAATTGAATTTTTGAAAAAGAATTTTTAAGCTATATAATTGATTGATTCGATGGCTTAATCGATTATTCCAATGAAATTCATTTTCTGGAATTATTTCCTATGTAAAATAATCGATTATCCTGGTTGTGTAATTGATTACATAAGTACAAATTTCATTCTTAGCCATGTTTCAAGTTCATTTAATCGATTAATACATGCTTTAATCGATTATTCCAGTAGCAATATCAGAATAAACAGTATTTATGCAGCATATTTTGAATTTTGAAAGCACATGTGATGATTGAACAAGTAAGAAGCTATTTCCAATGAATAAGCACAAGGCAAGCATGCTAACAAATGTTAGACTCATCAAGGATACCTAGCATATTTCTAAGAGTATAGAATCTATCTCTAGCCAAAGGTTTAGTGAATATATCAGCTAATTGATGGTAAGTATCAATGAAGTCAATTTTGATGTTACCTTTTTGGATGTGATCTCTAAGGAAGTGATGTCTAATCTCAATGTGTTTGTTCCTTGAGTGCATTATTGGATTCTTAGAAATGTTGATGGGACTTGTGTTGTCACATAGCAGAGGTATTTATTTTAATTCTACACCAAAATCTTGCAATTGTTGTTTTAACCAAAGATTTTGAGCACAACAACTTCCAGCAGAGATATACTCAGCTTCAGCTGTTGATAAAGCAACACAAGATTGCTTCTTGCAATGCCAAGATATTAGTGAGCTGCCTAGTAGGTGACAAGTTCCACTAGTGCTTTTTCTATCCAATTTGCACCCTGAAAAGTCAGAATCAGAATATCCTACTAAATTAAGTGATGCACCTTTAGGATACCAAAGACCAACTTTTGGTGTTGATTTGAGATATTTGAGGATCCTTTTGACTGTAGTGAGGTCTTATTCTTTGGGATTTGTTTGATATCTTGCACACAAGCACACACTCAACATAATATATGGTCTACCGGTTGTCAAATACAGCAAGGATCCAATCATACCTCTAAATCTTGATTCATCAACTTTCTTTCCTTTTTCATCTGAATCAAGATAAGTTGATGTTGCCATTAGGGTTGCAGCATCCTTGCTTTTATCCATTTCAAACTTCTTGATCACTTCAAGGCAATACTTGGTTTGATTCCAATCTAGCTTTGTTTTTGACTATGATTCCACTATCATCAAGTTTGTTTCTAAAAACCCATTTAGTGCTAATAGGTTTGAGAGAAGAAGGTCTAGGAACAAGTTCCCAAACTTCATTTCTCTTAAATTGATTCAATTCATCATGCATGGCATGCATTCAATGTTCATCAATTAAGGCTTGATCAATATTCTTAGGTTCTATTTGTGAAACAAAAGCCATATTACAACAAAGATTTTTTGATGATGATCTAGTAGATACTCCCTTTGAAACTTCACCAATGATATTGTCAAGGGAGAGATCTCTTGTAGTTCTCCAATTTTTTGGCTCTTGGACTGGTGTTGATTGTTTAGCTTCAGTAATTGGTTCTTCTTTTTCTTTATCCATTGAATCATTAAGCTGAATGAACTCCTCTAAAGGACCTGCATCAATATCACACTTCTTTTCCTCCTTGGAGGGATTAGACTCATCACACAAATAACATGTATTGATTCTTCCATGCACAAGGTTCTTTTATTGAAAACTCTATATGCTTTGCTATGTAATGAATATCCAAGGAAGATGGCTTCATTAGCTTTAGCATCAAACTTTCCAAGTGATTCTTTACCATTATTTAAAACAAAGCACTTGTAGCCAAATACTCTTAAATGAGAAATATTTGGTTTTCTACCTTTGTATAGTTTATAAGGAGTTTTCTTTAAAATAGGCCTTATTAGTAATCTATTCAAAGTGCAGCAAACTGTACTTACAACATCAACCCAAAAATGTTTAGCCAAATTTGTCTCATTAAGAAGAGTTCTTGCATCTTCTTCAAGGGGTCTATTTTTTCCCTCCACAACACCATTTTGTGAGGGTGTTCTTCGAGCTGAAAAATTGTGGTTAATTCCATTTTCTTCACAGAATTTTTCAAAATGTTCATTTTGGAATTCCCCACCATGATCACTTCTTATTGAGATAATTTTGCTCTATTTTTCATTTTGAGCAAGTTTGGCCAATTTTCTAAAAGCATTAAAAGAATCACTCTTGGATTTCAAAAACAAAGTCCATGTGAACCTAGAGTAATAATCAACAATGACATGTCCATAGTAATTACCTCCTAAACTCATAGTTCTAGAAGGACCAAACAAATCTATGTGAAGTAATTCAAGAGGTCTTGAGGTAGAAACAACATTTTTACTTTGAAAAGAATTTTTTGTTTGTTTCCCCTTTTGACAAGCATCACATAATTTGTCCTTTTCAAACTTGAGTTTGGGTAAACCAATGACTAAATCATTTTTGATCAGCTTGTTCATATGATGCATGTTAATGTGACTTGCCCTTCTATGCCATAGCCAAGATTCATCAATTTTACCTATTAGGCAAGAAGTGTTATGAAAGAATGCATGATCAATGGAGAGTAAAAAGATATTACCTTTTCTTTTACCTATATGAATCACCTCACCATTTTGTCCATCACATATCATGCAGCAAGTGCATTAAATGACACTTTGAACCCTTTATCATAAAGTTGGCTTATATTTAGGAGATTGTGCTTTAAACCATCCAGATAAAGAACATTTCTGATCATGGTTTTGAAGTTGTCTCCCATGTTTCCTTCTCCAATTATCTTCCCTTTGTTGTTGTCTCCATATGTGACAAATCCACCATCTGTAAGAGTCAAATTTGTGGGTATTGATATGTCACCAGTCATATGTCTAGAGCATCCACTATCAAGATACCATAATGAAGATCTTGATCTTATACATACCTGCAAAATTCAAATCAATTTATAGAGGAATGTACCCAATTGAGATTGGGTCCATAGGGGTTAGCTATTCTCCTTTTCTTTGGTACACAAATGCATTCTCCATTTGGTACATAGAATCTCCTAGCATAAGATTTATTAGATGTGTGACCTTTCTTCATACAATAGTTAAAAGTTATTGTTTTTGATGCTCTTTCAAAATAAGACATGTGATTAAACCTTGGTTTTAAGACAACTTTTTTATATTTTTGTTTTGGATGCACAAACTTGGTTTTTTCAAAAGGTTTTGATCCATGTTTGTAACCCAATCCAGAAGTATCTCCAACATATTTTTGCACACTTAGCATTTCAGCCAAGTTGCATTTTCCTTTATAAAGCATTTTCAAGAGATCAACCAAGTACTTATTTTTTGAAAGTCCTACCATATGTTTTTCACCTTGACTTTTTTTGAACTCATCAAACTCTTTTTGCAAATCATTGTATTTGTCAACATTAGATGAAGAAGAAGCACATACACATCCATTCATTTTGTAACTTGAAACAAGTTTTTCATTTTCTTCTTTCAAGTTACAAATCTAAGTTTGCAATTTTGCAATTTTTGTGACATGCCATCTAAGATTTCCTTTTGGCCTATTATTGGATTTTGCAAGCTTTTGAGCCTCATCATGCATTTCTTGAAAACCATCAACAACTTGATCAAATTCAGAACTTACCTCAGTTTCAACACTTGAGGATTCATCATCTTCATAAAACAAAATTTTTCAAAGCGGAAACACACATACCATTCAAGAATCATTCTTTAGGACATAGATGTTACCTCGTTTGTATTCGAAACTTGATGATCAAGGATAGGCTTGAAGATACAAGCCCTCTAATGTTGATCCACACCACTTCTTGTCAAGACTCAAGAACACTTCTTGTAGGCCACCAACAAACACCAAAGGAGGCAGGCTAGGCACACCAATGGAGAGGAAGAAGGTTAGGTTTTAAAGTGTTTTACTTATCTAAGAGACTCACCAATAGATGATATTGGTGGCTGAATTTTTAGTCAAAACTCACACAAAGGGGCACATGAAAAGGAGGAAGATAGATGGGGTTTTTCTCAAAAACATTATTGGAGAACTATGATCACAAGAGTATATTTATAGAAGAGTTTTAGGTCAGATTTTTAACCATAAAATTCTGATCATTAAGCATCTCACACATGAAGAAAAGATAGAGTTGTTGTATTTCAAAAATTTCCAACAACCTCCTATCTTATCTTAAGTCAGTTACTTGGAATTTATTTTGTCAAATAATAATCAAATATCGGCTGTATGATAAGCCTCTAATCAGCCCTCAAACTTCTTCCTAAAATCTAGGATATGATCATGATAAGATGCTAGTTGAATTCAAATTCAAGTCTAGCTCTTATCTTCTCCTTTTGATATGAAACTATCTACTATATTTAATTCATATTTAAATTTAAAATTTAAATTATCAATTTAAATATTAGGTAATTAATTTAACTATTTAAATTAATTAATAATGTCTTGGACTATCCAAGCCCATTAACTCCATTCATGTGCCCCTTTCTCTTTAAGATAAGTTTCTAAACTCTTTCTTGGGCCAACAACCATTATTAGGCCCAAAACCTTTAATGCTATAATGTCATGACAATAAAGTGTTAGTGTGTGACAACAGAGAGCACTAGCAATGCTTTGTTGCCCCATAACTAGTTAGGTAAATGACAAGATCATCCTATTAAATCTATTTGGTTTCCGTATGTATTTCCTTTCGTCTTGGTTACCTTCCCATAAAACCTAGGGTAAGGAAACGTATCAGCCCTTGCGGTCTAGGGTAAGCTTTAATACGAAATAGGGAGTCTCCAATTTTACTGACTCTAAAGGCAAATCATCTCATGATTTCTGAAACAACTGCTTCTCTTTCGTAATTATTTCAAAAACCATATTTGTATTTGTTGATTTGTTAAAAATTTTGTGCTAGTATTGTATATTTGTTTTTCGAAAAATAGTAATAACATAAATCCAAATTCAAGTTAAAGTGGTTAATTAATTTTTTTCCGGAAAAAATAACGTTTAACGCGTAAATAAATTTAGGCGTATTTACCTAGTATAACCATAGTTCTCGTCTCCATAAATATATATCACACAGTAATAATATACAGTCCATGATGTACAACCCATAAAATATCCATAGCTCATACAGAAATAGTACATTATACAGAGCTATATATCAATCATCAGAGATAGTAATTCACAGCGGCTACATCTTCTAGTACAATCCACTTCACTGTTCTTCTGCTCGCCCAATTTATTTGGGGTCATCACAGGTGTCAACCACAAGACACAAAAAGGGTAAGTCATGATAAATCAAATTTAATTATATACAGAAATATCAATAAATATATAGGGCAATTAAATAAAACACAGAGAACCGAATAAAATCATTATTAAAATTAATCCATCTTTTCATGCACAGCAGATAAGAAAATGCATGCTCCTCTTATTAAATGATGCATGACTGAGATCTCAGCACATCTTAAAAATTGTGGCCACTGTCAGATAACCCCACCCTCAACTCAGTGGAACGAACCTATCCATCCCGTCAGGGTAGCCCAGTGTCGCGCAGGAGTCTCACACTCATCCATGTGATCATCATGGTGGTGTGGTTCCCCACTGTCTCAACCACCCCCAAGTTAAAAACACGTATGGAACTCAGTTTAGTTATCTGACACTCCTCTTTATGAGATTTATCATCTCATCATCCCATGCACATGCAATGCAACACTTGCTTATTTTACATCTTAT
>PYAF01001318.1:410127-420580 GCA_007407185.1 Glycine tomentella | reverse complement strand
ATGTAGAGTTTAGCCAACCATGGGCTGCAAATACATCAGAGCAATCAGATAAATCATTGTTGTGCAGACTTCGGCCTTGATGCTTGCTTCCTCAAGTTGGGTGGAAATGATAGCTATTCTCGGGTAGAAGAAATAGACCTAAGCCTATATTTCTAAACCCTAACCCTAACTCTGATCTCTGAACTCTCTCTCCTCCCCCCTTCTACTTTTTTTCTGACGCAAACTATTTATAGACAAGCCACCTTCAATTTCAGGTGCTATCCACGTGCTTGATTTTTTTTTTTTTTAGAAAATCCTCTCGCGCGACCCGCGCGCTATTCCGTGCGGTTAGCGCGACTTGATCGAAAGTGGGGCGCTAGTAGCGCGACCTCCATGCTGCCCGCGTGAACCATTCGAACTGAATTGTTTGTTTTGGCTGTGATCGGCGCTGGTAACGTGGAACCCCACGCTGGTAGCGCGAGTTGTTCGAAGTTATTAGTGCTGCAGGGGTTATGGCGCGAGTGGCGCGGATTCTCACGCTGTTAGCGTGAATCCTTCGAGAACCTTGCTGAAATTCTGCACATGGCGCTGTCCGCGCAGCTTCCCACGCGATCCGCGCGACTTCCCACGCGATCCGCGCGAGACTCGAAAAAAACTTTTCTTCTTTTGGGCTCTAAGCTTCCTTTTTGGTACCTGAAAAGGCTCAATTAGTAATGAATTGACTTAAAAACAATAGACTAACAAACTAAGCTAATTTTAAACTAATTTCCTAAGTATTTAACTAAATTATGACCTAAAACTATTCTAAATCTAAGATGTGTTTGCAACACATCAGGCTGCAAGTAGTTGTTAGACTTGTAGTCTAACCCGCCTCCTTGGAATTTTCTTTGATAGTTGTTTCCCGGAGCCAAATTGTAGTTTCTCTGATAAGGCTGCTGCTGTCTCTGATCATTCCAAATGCCATTAACCTGCACAGGGTCAGCTCCAACAAGAATAGGGCAAACATTAGATTCATGCTCACCTTGACAGTACTCACAGGTAACATGTGGTTGGCTGGCTGCAACTTGGGCTGCAGAGACTTGTAATCTATCAATCTTTTCAGTCAACTTGGCCAACTGTTGGGCCAAGATTTTCTGCTCTGCAAGCATTGCATCGTTGTTGGACAATTGGATTGGTTCTCTCTTTGGCTGAAGGGTGATACTCTCATTTTCGTTTCAGGCCAGAGAAATAATGAGCTCATATATCTTAGCTGCAGTTTTGGACCTTATAGTACCCCCTACTGCAACATTAACGATCATACGTGTTTTAGGAGTCATACCATTAAAGAATATACGTACCTGCTTACCCACAGGCATGTCATATTGTGGGCATCTCCTGATCAGTTCCTGGAATCTGTTCCAAGCAGCACACAGGGACTTTCTTCCATTTTGAGTGAAGTTAGTGATTTCGTTCACCAACCTATTATATTTTTCCATGGAAAAGTATTGTGCGAAGAATCTCGAGACTAAGTCTTCCCAAGTTGAGATGCTATTGGAAGTTTGTCTATTTAGCCATCTCAATGCATTTCCCTTAACAACAAAAGGGAATAGGATTAGTCTTACTGCATCATCTGAAACCCCTTGGTGTCTGATAGTGTCACAGATTCTAAGAAATCTGTCAATGAAGTCATGTGGGTCTTCAAAATCCTCCCCTCCAAACTGACTGCATTCCACCAATGCTAATAATGAAGGGTTTATGTCAAAATGATTAGCTTGGATTGGCGGCCTCACAATGCTGGAGTTGGGTCTTGTGAACATGGGAGCCAGAATGTCCTCCATTAGTTCATCCTCTGGTCTCCGCTGATTGTTTCTTTCCTCAGCCATCTCTACTTCTGACTCTAATTCAGGGAGTGAATCAAAGTCAAAGTTTTTAGCTTCTCTCCTCCTTTGTCTGGCTAGTCTCCTTCGGATGGTTCTTTCAATTTCAGGATCGAACTGTAAATCCTCAGGGTTAACTGAACCTCGCATAAAACTCAGAGAAGCGATTAGTAACAAAAATTACAATTACAAAGATTAAAAATTACTGTAAAAATCTGTTTACCAATCCCCGGCAACGACACCAAAAACTTGTTGCGAAATAAGCACACGGCAAGTGCACCGCTCGTTTCAAGTAATAAAAGGAGGTAAGTAGAGTATCGTCTCCACAGGGATTGGGGTGAAATTTACAGCAAGTTACAGTCAATGCAATTGGAAATAAAAAGAAATTATTTGTGAAGAATTTGTTGTGTGTTGAGTGTTTGAAAGTAAATTGAAAAGAAGTAAATACAGTAAATAGTTGGGTTGTTACCAATGGAATGAATGATTGTGGTTAGGCACCATCCCCTTTGATCCCTACCTCTTTCACGTAACTGGTCATTAAATTTAATTAATTCTGTTTACTCAGAGAATAAATCTTTCCTAGATTAGTTAATCTCTAATTCCTTAGCGAATTAACCCTTTAACCTGAATCGAAAACCTAATCCCTTAGTGAATTCTATCGAGTTAAGCAATTGAAAGAGTTTATTATAAAGTTCTGCAGCCACGCATCCCTATCCCTAGGTAATGAACAACTGTTAATTTATTCATGTCAGAAATTAGAACCCCAACGTCCCCATTGCGAATCCTAACCCTCAGCACTTAAATAGAATGGCCAATTCTAAACAAGAATAAAACAATGAACAACAGAATAAATTAAAGCAAACATAATAATCTCATTCAATACCAGTCAAGTTACAGAGGAGTTTACATCGGTTCTTGGCCTAACCACAATTCAAGGTTTAGCCTGACATAGGCCTCAAGAACACAATAGTTGTTGAATAATACATGATTCTGCTGCAATCCTAGCTTTGATTCTTGACTTCCAGAGGTTTAGAATGATGGAATAGATGATTATAGATGAATCCCAGGATTATTCAGTGTGTCTTAATCAGTCCTAGAGGCCTTGTATTTATAGAATGATTTAATTACAGTAACAAAGCCTAAAACTGTGCAAAATCTCGAAACAGATCATTTTAAATCAGGCAAGAAATCAATTCCACGCTGATGGCCCCAGGTCCCGCGCTGATCGCGCGGGGCTTTCGAAATGATGGCGCTGATAGCGTGGTATTTCATGCGAATCGCGTGAAGTCCACGCAAGTATTGCTTGATGTTGAGCTTCTGGCGCGACTCGTGCGGTTCCTGGCGCTGTTGGCACGGTTCTTGCGGCCTAGTCACCCTAATGGCGTGAACCTCCACGCTGATAGCGTGGAGTCTTCGAAACTGGGGCCTTCAATTTTTCCTCTGGCGCGACTCGCGCGAGACCTTGAATCTTGTTTTCTTCCTTCTTTTGCTTTGAACTTCCTATTTTTAGACCTGAAATGCACAATTGGTAATGAATTGAGTTTAAAAACAAATATAATAATAATCTAACTAATTCTATTCTAATTCCTAACTATTTATCTAAATTATAACCTAAAACTAGCCTAAAACTAAGATGTGTTTGCAACACATCAATTATCTGAATAAAGATGTTAATATGTTTAAAATGTTGGTTAACAGATTGAGAAAAAACAAGGACATCATCAATATAGACAATGATGAAGGAGGAGTAAGGATTAAAAATGCAGTTCATAATTTTCTGGAATTCTGAAGGGGCATTTTTCAATCCAAAAGGCATTACTCTCCACTCATATTGTCCAAAAGGGACTGTAAAAGTTGTTTTATAACAATCCCTCTCACTGATTTGAATTTGCCAAAATCTTGATTTCATATCAAACTTTGAAAAGATTTTAACAGAAAAGAGACAATTAAGAAGATCCTTTTTATTCGGAATCAGATAACGAATCCACTGAAGGGCTCAATTGAGCGATTTATAGTTGATAACCAAACGAGGAGACCCACGCTCAATTTCAACTGGTTTATTGATATAATAACCCTGGGTTTAAAAGCTAATTTTTGGTTTTCTGGGGTGCCACGCTGATGGCGTGGAAAGTAGCTCAGAAAGATGAATTTCTCTGGGGTGCCACGCTGATGGCATGGGAGTCCACGCTGATGGCGTGGGACTCCACACCAGGGGCGTGGGAAGTGCTCCAGAAATTGGTTTTCTTCTGCCAGCCCACGCTGGTAGCGTGGGAGTCCACGCTGACAGCGTGGGAGTCGCATCAGAGGCCTATAGAAGGCCCAAACCCTCGAAAATCATGGCATTTTCCTCCCTTCTTCCTCCTCCTTCGTCCAGACCTCCATTAGAGCTTGCTCCAAGCTTTTTAGGACCCATTTTGAGAGCCTAAACACCTCCCTTTGACCTTTGAGTGTGAGAGAAACCTATGGAAGCTTGAATCCTTCAATTTTCCGCTCTTGAAACCCCTTTTTGAGTGAAGAGTGATTTCTCAGAGGAAAAGCTCAGAGAACTTGAGATTGGCAAAGACCCACGACGTATAAAGGACACAGAAGCTCGAGGAAGCTGTCCTGAGGCCTTTAGAGTCGCCACTAAGGTAAGAAACTCAAGTTTCTCCATTTGATTTTGATTCTGAGGGGTTTCATGAATAGTGACCCATTTGTGCTGGGGTTAGAATTAGCCCAGGGTCCTGTTGAGAGATGTGTTCAGAGCGATGAATAGACGAAGGATTAGCTTTCAGTTTTTGTTTTAGATAACTTTGGATTTTGGGCTCTGTGGCTTGTAGGTGTGGCTTTGTGACAAGGTCACTTGTGATTCTCAAGCCAAGTCAGAGCTTGTTTATGCTGGTTTTGAGCCTGAGAGGCTAATGGAATGGTGTCTGAGCTGAGGCTTAGACCGTTCCAATGATGAGTGATGGCTATAAGACTGATAAGCTTAGGCCATGCATGTATGAATACAATGAGTCTGAGATGACTCAAATGGCTTGTATTCAGCCCTGATGGAACTTAAGTGGTCTGAGAACAGCCTAGAGTAGGCTAAGCCTGATTGAACCCTAGGATAGGGGAATTTTGATATGCTTTGATCTGTGATTGATAGCCTGTTGGCTTGATTTTGATATGAGATTGCATATGCCTTGATTAGGGCTTGATTCTGAGATTATTGGTGGCGGGAGCCACAAAGCAGGAAAAGGACTGCAGACTGAGACCTTGCCAGGTAAGTTCTGAGTCCCTGGGAAATAATTCCCACTTGGTTGCATACCACACTCCGGGGGAGTGGTGGTCATGATTCATGATGCATGCATTGGCTGTGCATTTCTTCTAATGGTATGTATGCATATGTGGTGGTTGTTGAATGAATGATATGGTTAGTGATCTGTTGGCCAATAGATGGATATGGCATTAAGGGTACTCTGCCAAGGCATTGAGGGTTCTCTGCCATTTGAGAAGGCATTGAGGGTTCTCTGCCAGGGCATTGAGGGTCATCTGCCCCGACATTGAGGGTTCTCTGCCAGATGTGTGGAGCAGATAGTTGCTCATGTGTTTGAGGGTCAAAGGACCAAGCCATGGGGCCAGATATGATGTGTGTGCTTGTCTGATGCTTGTATTATGAATTGTGGGCCAGGGTGGGATTGTTTTCCCATGGACCCTGAGCTTATTGAGATGTATATCTCACCCCTTATGGGGATTTATGATTTCAGGTGATTCTTCTGGACGAGAAGAACAGTCTCAGGGCAGGAGGCCCAGTAGAGACTTGGCTGCTGACTGAGGAGCAGCAGAGGAGCTTGTAGGCTCAGTTGTGATTGTTTATGTTTTGTACCCTTGATAAGGGATGGGGTGTGTGTACCCTGTGTTATGTACAGTTCTGTATACCCCCGGTGAGGGCTGATATTCTTTTGTAGCACCACGGTATGTGTGGTGTGGACTCTGATGTATATGTTTGTATAGAACTGTTGATGATATATATATATATATATATATACATATGTGACTTTCCTCCTATGTATAACTGATGGTTATGTGATTATCTGCATATGTATGTTATGTTGAAAAACTGGATCAGCAGGGGTGTGAATCATGTGTTTCTGTGTGTGTTTTCTGAGATATGTTTATTCCATACATAATGAATCAAGAAAAACGATTCTATGCTTCCGCTGATCTCTTTATATGCATGTTAAGCGCTAAACTGATATTATTAATGATAACGCACCGGAGGCCTACGGGGTGTTACAATTGACATAAAAAGAAGAACAAGACCAAGGACTTTTGCTTTTCCTGATTAATCCTTTTTGCAGAAGGTCTTGGATTTCCTTCTGGCAATGGACGAGGAGTTCTTGACTCATCTGGATGGGTCAAGCCTTGGTAGAAATATGTCGATCATTGAAGTCCTTTTCATAAGGGAGACCAACAATGTGTTGTTTTCTTTGCCAAAAAGCATTTGGAAGATCAGCACAGATAGAGTTCTTGATTTTGTTGGACAAGGATTGGACTCGATGCTGGATGGCAGGTTGATTAAGCAAATCATCAATTTTCTTATAAGAAATCTCTTCCCTAAGATAATTGATTTGGTTTTGCTTAAAAAGGATTGGGTTCAAGTTTCTAACAATAGGATCCTTTAGAAACCTGAAAGTAATGGATTTATTCAGATAAGTAGTGGAAATACCCTTATCTGAGATGGTTATAGGGAAGATGGATTTGATAAAAGGTGTTCCCAAAATAACCGTATTTTTAAGATTCTTGACCAAAAGAAAAGAAGTTTAAACTTTAAAATCGTCCTTTTCTATGAAAGCGTCAGAAAGTTTAAAGTTAACGCGAAGCTTAGATCCACTGGCAGTACTAAGTCGCTCAAAAGTTTTTTCAAAATACTTTGTTGGAATTAATCCTTCCTGAATGCAATTTGAATCTGCCCCTTCAGTCTCAAGGATAAAGGTTCCAACAATAATTTTGACCTTAATATAAAATTTTTGACTTGTTAATTGGTTTATTAATTCAAAAATCTTGGGAGGAATATCAGGACTAACTGAATCATCTGGAGAATCACTATCAGAAGGTTGATTATTTTGAACAGGTTATGCCTTATCAGTTGGATCACCATATTACAGAACACTCAAAATATTCTGATGAACATTTTGTTGCTCTTTATTAAGGCGAATCTCAGCTTTCAGTTGATTAACCTCATGTTGAAGGTCCTGGAGGGTTACGGGTTTAACAATACTCTTATCAAACTTCTTAAGAGTATCTTTAAGATTAAACTTATTATTAATTAATAAATTGTTAGTTTTAGAAGATGAAGAAGATGGTTCATCAAAAGATTTTTTAAGTTTAAGCAAAAGATTTTTCTTCTCTTCAAGATCAGAAATGGAATTAATCACCTCAAAAAGAAGATCTTGCTCCCGGGTAAGGACATTGACCTGGGAGGAAGAAGGACAGTCTTCATCAGTCGAAGATAAATCATCCTCTTGAATTTGATTTAGATTTTCTAAAGAGAGGTCTTCAGAAGTATCCTTATCAGATTCCTCTTCGGAGGAGGATTCTACTAGGAGCTGATTAATCTGTTCTTCAACAGAGGGTTCTAGATTAAGGTTCCTAAGCTTCTTCTTAAGCCTGCAATATTGGCTCTTATGGCCAGGTTTGCCACAAATCTAACAGACTATAGGTTTCTTAGGAATGTTGACCTTATCAAAGGGAGGTTTGGTATGGAATTCTCTCCTAAGCTTTCCAGGTGGGGTTCCTGACTTATGACGATGATAAACATATTTCTTAGGTTTCTGTCTATCAGGATTATAGGTATGCCTCTTGGGTTTTCTGGGTTTGGAGCAAGGGAGGCCAAACTGTTCACAGAAACTACCCAAATCTGCGATTTTGAGTCTTTTCTTTGGCAAGCTGATATTGGATTTTATCATCTTGGCAAATCTTCAAGGCTACCTTCTGGATGTAAGCAATAAGCTGACCATAGCTTAATTGCTTGTAGGGAATCTCATTGTTAGGGTGCTGACTACGGATCTTATCCCTAACCTTATCCCCTAAGGACTTTGGAAGACCAGCAAGAAACTTTTCTTTCCAGAAAGGCTCTTGGTTGTCTTCACGGGTAAAGACTCTAGTAAGGAAGGTATCCTTATACCATCTAAAGTTAGCTAGGGTCTTACACCTAAGATTGGAAAGGAGTTCAGCAGATCTATCCTTCCAAAGACTAGAATCACCTATGAAATGCTGAACTATGGTAAAGATTAACTGGTTGACAGAATCAGGGATTGGCTTAGCATCTTGGGTCAGGACTATGCCATCATTTTCCATTTTGACAGCACTCTGGATGGTGATCTTATGTTCCTCGGAAAGGTAATTATCCCACCAGCCTTTTGGTTGTCCGATAAAACCAGAAACTAAAATATCTATAATAACTGCTTCCGTGCAGTTAAGGGATGTATCATAGGCTGTAGCAACCATGGTCATCTATTGGAGGATGTTGAGGATTTGGTATTCCATTTTGCCATCTATGTTCTATTCATAGATGTGGTTGGCATTAAAGGATTTGGAGTTTTACCTTTCTTCTAGGAGAAGATCGGGAGCAGTCGCCCTATGGTAATACAGCTTAGAGGGTTGCTTCCAGTTGGGGTGATTCCTAATAGGGTTAATATGGGCAAATCTATATGAGTCGAAGTTTCCATTTTCGAACTCAACTTGGTTAAGGACATTGATTTCCTTATCTTTGTCCTTTTGGGCTTCAAGCCTAGATCTGGCTCTAGTGAGGATTGGTCTAGAATGGGCTTCTTGCGATGTCTGAGGAGTATCCTGAATAATGAAGGACGTTAATCCTTTAAATTTCTCCTTAGACTCTTCAGAGGGATGATTAAAAGCTTTGAGTTTAGCAAACTCTTTTCTAAGCTTATCAGTCATTCTAAAAGGTTTGAAGATAGGGGTTTGAATGGTTTTAGGAGCACAGGTGTAGCTTCTGAACTATGGCTAGGTTTTTCTCCTAATTTTTCTCCTATGGACTGGAGGTATCTATTGGTATAATTAGATTGCTCTATAAGGTTCTTGATATCCTTAGGAGTTATAGGTTCAGATTCATCCCTAGACTTAAAGGGTGGGGCATAGATGTGACCATGCTTTTCATTCCTAACATTAGGAAGAATAAACTTGGTCGACAGAGGGAACTCAGATCTGACTATCTGGCCATCCTTAAGATCATATCTAGTGATAACACTAATGGTGTTTGGTTCTAAGAAAGGATAATCTATCTTATGGTAAGCTGCATAGGACTTAAACCAATCAAAGAAAAAGATTTGAGACTTCACTAGATTAAAAAAGGAATAATACTCTTCCCTAATGTCGTCTTTACTATCATCCCTATAATGGCTAAGAAACCACTCTCTTTGAGGAGTCATTTCCTCATAGTCGAAATCTAGCTTAAGGGCTTCATAATCTATGCAATTCTTATTAATCATGGATAACTTCATAATCCTGCATAGATGAGAAGGTTGGAGAAGAGATAGACCTAGACTCTTCCTCGTTGTTCTCCTGTTGATAAACAGGTTGAGGAATGGAAGACGAGGTTTCTACACCCTGAAGCTTGATTCTACTACTACTACTTGGAGCAACAGAAAAGGATTTCCTAAAGAAGACAAATCCAAACATTTCAGATCTAGAATCTCTAGTAAAAGATGATCTAGCCGTGTTGAAGGAATTGGAGCTATTAAAGGTGATCTCTACCCTTCCAAAGTCATACTACTTAACAGACTCGAAGCTAGGTGTGGTTTAGGGTTTGGCAGGGGCTACTCTATCCATGGCCCAAGTCTGAGGGAAATTGATGTCTTCCCACTTGATGACTTTCGGAATCACAACCTTGGCTTTTGTTGTGTCTGTGAGAAACAAAGTAGTTTCTCTAGTCTTCCTGTGTTTGAGGACTCTAGACATACACGAGTTCATTATGTTGTATTGAACCCGATAAATGACATTAACTGGGATGGATCCAGCCTTCATATCAAGACCATAAAGTTGGACATCTAAGGTTAAAATGTCTAGAATATTGGCATCCTCAAGAGTAACAGTCCTATCAGGATAACAATTGAAATCGATGGTTTAATCGATTACAACAACTTTGACTTATTTTATAGAAGCATCAGATGAGCAAATAATCGATTAAGGTTTTGTGGTAATCGATTATATCAGCTTATATTCTTAAAAAATTAGATTTTAGTAGTATTTAACATGTATTCTTATTCTAACTTGAGTTAATTTCTTTCACACAATATATAAGCCAGTCATTAACAGAGTAACAAGCACAGGAATGTCAGTCAACATATACTAGATTTAATTAATATACTGTTGTCGCGATTTATGCGAATATGTTTACGGCAAGTGCACCGATCGTTTAAGTAATAAAGTGTAGGTAAAGTATCGTCTCCACAGGGATTGGAAAGATTTCGCAATAATTATAAAGATTATGATTGAACAAGAAACAGAAAAGTAAGCAAAAGTAGTTGGATGATTGTGTTGAAGTGAGAAAGGAAATTGAACAAAACAGTAAAATTTAAATCGAGAAATTACCAATGAGAAATAATTGTGGTCAGGCACAATCCTTTATAAGC
>PYAF01001318.1:392163-410027 GCA_007407185.1 Glycine tomentella | reverse complement strand
ATGCCACGCGACTCGCGTGGTCTGGCAGAATGTAATGGCGCGATGCGCGTGAATGTTGACGTGCCCCGCGTGGATGGTCAGAGTTGAAATGGCTTAAATCTGGAGTTCTTACGCGGCTCACTTGAAGAATGGCGCGACGCGCGTGATTTCCTCTGGTCTTCCAAGTGAATCGCGTGAGTTGTGGCGCGACACGCGTGAGATTGCAGATCTTGTTTCTTTCTTTATTTGCTTTGAATTCCCTCTTTTTGGCCTGCAAATGCTCAATTAGTATTAAAATGCCTTATGTAACACAAAATACTAAATATGCCTAATTTCTAGAGCTATTTTCTAACTATTCAATACAAATATGACCTAAAACTAAGCTATTTATTAAGATGTGTTTGCAACACATCATATACCAAGCATATTTCTTAAAGTAAAGAATCTATCTCTATCCAAAGGTTTGGTATAAATATCAGCCAATTGATTGTTACTATCAGCAAACTTAATTTTGATGTTATCTTTTTGCACATGATCTCTGATGAAGTGATGTCTTATCTCTATGTGTTTTGTCCTGGAATGTATGATTGGGTTCTTGGAGATATTGATAGCACTTGTATTATCACATAGAAGAGGAATGTGTTGAAGTTCCACACCAAAATCTTTGAGTTGTTGCTTCAACCATAAGCTTTGAGCACAACAACTTCCAACTGATATGTACTCAGCTTCAGCTGTTGACAAGGCTACACAAGATTGCTTTTTGCAATGCCAAGAAATTAAAGAGTTTCCCAATAGGTGACAAGCACCACTTGCGCTCTTTCTATCCAATTTGCATCCTGCAAAATCAGAGCCAGAGTAACCTATTAATCTGATTGTTGTACCTTTTGGATACCAAAGCCCCAATTTTGGTGTAGACTTTAGATACTTTAAGATCCTTTTCACTGCAGTTTGATGAGACTATTTAGGATTGGCTTGATATCTAGCACACAAGCAAACACTTAACATAATGTCTGGTCTACTTGCTGTAAGATAAAGCAATGATCCTATCATTCCTCTATATCTTGACTCATCAACTCTTTTCCCTTTTTCATCTGAATCTAGGTAGGTAGAAGTTCCCATTGGTGTTGCTGCAGCTTTGCAATTTTCCATTTCAAACTTATTTAACATTTCCATGCAATATTTTGATTGGCTAAGGAAAGTTCCATTCTTCATTTGCTAACTTGTAGTCCTAGGAAGAATGTGAGCTCTCCCATCATAGAAATTTCAAACTCTTTCTGCATGCTAGCTGAAAATTCTTTACATAAAGAATGATTAGTGGAACCAAAAATAATATCATCAACATAAATTTGTACCAAGAGTATGTCTTTGTCTCTTTTTTTGATGAAAAAGGTTTTATCCACTTCTCCTCTTGTGAATGATTCATGAACCAAGAACTTGCTCAACCTCTCATACCAAGACCTTGGAGCTTGTTTCAATCCATATAATGCTTTTCTCAATCTGTACACATGATTAGGATATTGATGATCTACAAAACCAGGAGGTTGGTCAACATATATCTCTTCATCAATATAACCATTAAGAAATGCACTTTTCACATCCATTTGAAACAATCTAAAATTCAACATACATGCATATGCAAGAAGTAACCTTATGGCCTCTAGTCTAGCAACTGGAGCATAAGTTTCATCATAATCAATGCCTTCCTCTTGGTTGTAACCTGTTGCAATAACAGCAAGTGCACCGCTCATTCAAGTAATAAAGTGGGTAAGTAAGTATCGTCTCCACAATTCCCTTTGATCCCTACCTCTTTCACTTAACTGGTTATCAAGTTTGATTACTTCTGTTTACTCAGAGAATAAATATTTCCTAGTTTAGTTAATCCCTAATCCCTTAGTGAATTAACCCTTTAACCTGAATCGAAAACCTAATCCCTTAGTGAATTCTATCAAGTTAAGCAATTGAAAGAATTTATTATAAGGTTCTGCAGCCACACATCCCTATCCCTAGGCAATGAACAACTGTTAATTTATTCATGTCAAAAATTAGAATCCCAACATCCCTATTGCGAATCCTAACCCTCAGTACTTAAGTAGAATGACCAATTCTAAACAAGAATAAAACAATGAATAGCAAAATAAATTAAAGCACACATAATAATCTCATTCAATACCAGTCAAGTTACAGAGGAGTTCACATCGGTTCTTGGCCAAACCATAATACAAAGTTTAGCCTGACATAGGCTCCAAGAACACAAAAGCTGTCATTGAATACATGATTTTGCTGCAACCCTGGCCTTGACTCTTGATTTCCAAAGGTTTAGAATGCTGAAATATGATGTTCAGTGATTCCCAGGATGTTTTCTTTAGTCCGAGAGGCCTTGTATTTGTAGATAAGTTTAATTAGAGTAACAAATCCTAAAACTGTGCCAATTTTCAAAACAGATAACTTTAAATCAAGCAACAGGATCTTCACAGCGTGGATCGCACGGAATCCCGCGCTGATCGCGTGGTAGATTCGAATGGTCGGCACTAGTAGCGTGAACCTCCACGCTGATAGCGTGGAGTCCACGAGCTAGAAGGCTGGTACTGGGCATTTGGTGCGAATCGCGCGGCGTTTGGCACTATCCGCGTGGAGCTTTCGAATTGATGACGCGGTTAGCATGGCTCTTGGCACGGCTTGTTCATGCTGAAGCTGGGATTTTCAATAGTGGCGCGACTCGCGCGGGATCTGGCGCTATCCGCGCGAGTCCTTCAGTTTAGTTTTCTACCTTCTTTTGCCTTGATTCTCCTCTTTTTGGCCCTGGAATGCAACAATGTAATGAAATGAGATTTAAATTAAGCATAAACAATAATTTAAGCTAATTCTATCCTATTTTCTAACTATTTAATCAAATTATAACCTAAAACTAGCCTAAAACTAAGATGTGTTTGCAACACATCATAACCCTTTGCAACCAATCTAGCTTTGTTTCTTATTATGATGCCACTTTCATCCAGCTTGTTCCTGAAAACCTACTTAGTGCCAATAGGTGTGTGAGTGAAAGGTCTAGGGACAAGTTCCCAAACATTATTCCTTTTAAATTGATTTAACTCCTCATGCATAGCAATTAACCAATGTTCATCTAATAAGACTTGTTCAATATTATTAGGTTCAATTTGTGATACAAAAGCCAAAGTACAACAAAGATTTCTTAAAGAAGATCTAGTAGATACTCCCTTAGATACATCACCAATTATGTTGTCCAATGATAAATCTCTTGTGGTCCTCCAATCTTTGTGTTTAGGTGTGGCTGCCTCTTGATTGGACTCTAGTTGTGCTTCATCTTATTCTTGCTTACTAGCTTCAATAGGCTGCTATTTTTCCTCTTTAGTTTCTGCATCATTATCACTTAAAACTTCTTTTAAAGAAGGGTTAGATTCATCACATACAATACGTATAGATTCTTCAGCACACAAGGTTCTCTTGTTGAAGATCCTATAAGCCTTACTTTGCAAGGAATATCCAAAAAAGATGGCTTCATCAGCTTTTGAATCGAACTTTCCAAGATTATCTTTACCATTGTTTAAAACAAAGCATTTACAGCCAAATATTTTATAGTGAAAGATGTTTGGTTTCCTTCCTTTATAGATTTCATAAGGGGTTTTCTTCAAAATAATGCCTTATGAGAACTCTATTCAAGGTATAACAAACTGTGCTCACTGCATCAACCCAAAAATGCTTAGGTAATTTTGTTTCATTTAGAAGAGTCCTTGCTCCTTCTTCAAGTGATCTGTTTTTTCTCTCCACAACACCATTTTGTTGAGCTGTTCTTGGAGCTGAAAAATTGTGATTAATTCCAAAATCTTCACAAAACTTTTCAAAAAGATCATTTTGGAATTCACCACCATGGTCACTCCTAATTGAAACAATATTACAGTCTTTTTCATTTTGAATCAATTTGGCTAGTTTTTTAAAAGCTGTGAATGCTTGGCTTTTAGATCTAATAAACAATGTCCAAGTGTATCTAGAATAATCATCTACTATAACAAGGCCATAGTAATTTCCTCCTATGCTCATGGTTCTTAAAGGACCAAATAAGTCCATGTGAAGCAATTCAAGAGGTCTAGAAGTAGAAACCATGTTCTTACTTTGGAAAGAATTTTTAGTTTGGTTTTCTCTTTGACATGCTTCACAAATTTTGTCCTTCTCAAACTTAAGCTTAGGTAGACCAATTGCTAAGTCCTTTCTTACTAACTTGTTGAGATGATGCATTTTATATGAGATGTTCTTCTATGCCATAACCATGTCTCATTTACTTTACTCATTAAGCAATCAGTTTTATGTATGAATGCATGGTCAATGGATAGAACATAGATGTTACCCTTCCTATTGCCAATAAGTGCAACTTTACCAGTTTTGCCTTCATGTATCATGCAAGTCTCATTGTTGAAGGTGACTTTGAAACCTTTGTCACACAATTGACTAATGCTTAGTAAATTGTGTTTCAGCCCTTCAACATAAAGCACATCCTTGATCTTAGTGGTTAAGTTGTCCCCAATGTTTCCTTGCCCAATAATTCTACCTTTATTGTTGTCCTCATAGGTAACATATCCTCTTTCTTCAAGTACTACATCTGTGAGCATGGATATGTCACCGGTCATGTGTCTAGAGCATCCACTGTCTAGATACCATGTTGATGATTTTGCTCTAAGACACATCTGCATAAATCAAATTAAAGAGAGAAATAGGGTCCCCAATTTAAGTTGGGTCCAAAGGGGTTAGTTGCTTTCTTTCTTTTCTCAACCTAAATGCATTCTCCATTTGGAACATAAAACCTTCTAGCAAAGCACTTATATGAAGTATGACCTTTTAACATACAATAATTGCAAGTAGGAGATTTTGATGAATTAGCATGAGAAAATCTATTGTAGGCATTTGGTTGATTTTGCTGCCTATGGTACTTATGTTTTGAAGGTACAAACACGAGTTTACTTTGAGTTTTAGCTCCATGTTTATATCCCAAACCACAAGTATCACTAGCATATTTTTGGACACTTAGCATTTCATCTAAGTTACATTTGTCTTTGTAATACTTTCTTAGCAAATCAACCAAATAACTATTTTTCAGTTTGAGCATTTCTTTGTAATACTTTGTAATACATTTAAGCTTCACAATGCATCTCATGAAAAGCATCAATTACATTTTCAAATTCAGAATTTACCTCTGATTCTGTACTTGATGTTTCTTCTTCTTCACAAATGGTAGATGTAAGGCATAGGTGAGCTTCAACTTCTTTTTCTGAAGAGGATTCAGAACTCGTGGATTCATTGTCCTCCCAAGCAATGTAGGCTTTTCTAGGCTTTCCACCCCTTTTTTATCTTTTCTCAGTTTGTGGCTTCTTTGCTAATGAGGGGCATTCTGACTTTATGTGTCCTTGCTTTCCACATTCAAAGCAAGTGATGGAGGAAAGTTCGTTGTTCTTGTAGGTGCTGTCACTTATTTTTTTTTTGTTGTGGTTGCCTTCTGTTTTTATTCTTCCTCAAAAACTTGGTAAACTTCCTTACTATGAGATTCATATTCTCATCATCATCATCTTTACTTGAATCATCTTCTCTTTCAATCTTTGAAGGTGCAGGTTTTAATGCTATACTCTTATGCCTTTTATCTAAATCTTCACCATGAGTTAATTGAGATAATTCAAGTTCATACTCTAGGAGCTTACCAAACATAGCTGCCATTGACATCTTTGATTCTTTAATGGTTGTGACTTTAGGCTGCCAATCTCTTGTTAGGCATTTGAGGATCTTGATGTTCAGCTCTTCTACATCAAAAGTTTTCCCCAGCCCAAACAAGTGATTCACTATGTGGGTGAACCTAGTTTGAAGCTGTGAGATGTTCTCATCATTTCTCATCTTGAACATTTCATATTCATGAATGAGAGTATGTTTCCTTGATCTTCTCACATCATCAGTACCTTCATGCGTAACTTCAAGTAATGCAGTCCTGAAAATTTCTTCGGAAGATAATGCAGAAGTTATCATATTTTTTGCCTTAAAATCATATTGAACCATTTTCTTTTCTATTTCAAACATTTCATCCCAATCTTTTGGTATTGATTTGCCATCAACAATTTTGGTAGGAATGAAAGGACCTTTCTCAATACAATTCCAAGCACTCGGGTCATTCAATTGCATGAAGATTTGCATCCTATTTTTCCAAAAGTTAAAATGTTCTCCTTCAAACAAAGGTGGTCTATTCAATGAGGCTCCCTCCTTGAATGTTATATGATTAGTATTCATTGTGAAAGATTTAAAAAGATCTTGAGCAAATTACAAGAACCGACTCTTGATGCTAATTGAAAATACAATGAACACTTATGCAAATAAACCAAGAGGGGGGTGAATTGGTTTTACCTCAGAGTTTTAAAATTTTCTTTCAAAATTTATAACAGCAAAAGAATTAAAAAGGATCGTATATATTCAAAACCAATTTAGAAAACAATTTACTTCACCAATCAAATCACTATTGTGCTATAACCAAGTTTGTATGATGAACAAATTCTATACTTCAAGAATTTAATGAAATATAAACTGAAATCTTAAAACACACAAGATTTATACTGGTTCACCTCTCAACCTTGGAGGCTACATCCAGTTTTCTTCCAATCAAATCTTGGTTAGAGTTCCACTATAACAAATATTTGTTCTTTACAAGCTTACAAATGATCTCTCTTACCCTCCCTAGGTAAAATTCAAAATCTACTCCCTATAGACTTTTCAAAAGATCAAGAACCAGAGATCCCCTCTTTGTTCTTCCCTCTAGAAATTCTTTCTAGAAAAAGCTTTAAAGAATACAAATGTTATATGGAAATATAACACAATTACAAAACAAATATCAACCAAAATCAAGCTTTATGTTCAAGAAAGATATCACCTTATAATCCTCAGCAATTTACAATGATATGAATGATGCAACCTGAGATTATATGCAACAGATGAATATAACTCTTTCTTGACGGCTTTCTTTAACCACTAGCTTGAACAATTCTTCAATCTTTGAGAAACAACACTAAAAACACAAGTAACTCTCCATGATACTCATAATATTTGATTATCTCATTAATCTCATCCTTGGGAACTCTTGAGAGCTTTAGAATGTGTCTATCACAAGGCTTGCACGAGTATCTCTATTTTTCTCACTTAGTCTAACACAGACCCAGCTGTTCTATTTATAAAAAAACCATTTAACTAACTGTAATCGACTAATTTGTCAATGCAATAGATTATTTTAACTATTGTAATCGATTATTTTAATCAGATAATCGACTAAAGTGTTCATCAAAAATCTAGAAATTCGTCACGAACAAAATAATCGATTAAGTCATCTTGTAATTGATTAATCCAGATGAACTCAGTTTTGCAATGTACACATGTAATCGATTAAGTTCTTATTTAATCGATTAACACAGACCATGCCTAAAACTTAACAATGCACATTTAATCGATTACAAACATCTGGAAATCGATTAAACCAGATGAACATGTTGTGTAGAATTATGCAGAAGCTTATGTAATCGATTATTTCTCAAGATAATCGATTATCACATAAAGTTTCTAATTCTGTGTAAAGCTCATTTAATCGATTACGGACTAGTGGTAATCTATTAAAATGTTCATAAGGCATTTTCTAGAAAATATACAGATGTTGTAATCGATTATTTCACCAATGTAATATTAAAGCAGTGAGAAAATGTTTTATACAATTCCTAGTTGCCTTAATGAATTTCTATGACTTTGATTATTACCACATGATTAATTCTATTCAAATGAATGTATGAATGCATGTATTATCAAAAGCTAATGAGGATTATAAAGCTTTATCTAATGAACCAAGCTTAAACAAAAATTACATATGCCATCAAATTGATTGGGCATGTAAAACATCAAAACTCATTTGCTTCAATCATCTTGAATCCTTTGCCTCAGCTTCTTCAATTCTAACAACCACAATTAAAAGGAAATCAAATAATTGAGAAGAGATATAGAATTGATTTGGAAAAGATTCAGGGATTTAATTAAAAAGGTAAAAGTATAAGATAAAGATAAAAGATAAAAGTTAAAATAAGAGAATATATGATTTAAATAAAATTCAGATTTGAAAAATTCAAGGATCGGGGTTTCACAGCAAGACTCTTGTTTAGTTAATATATCAATTCAGGGTTCTTTCTAATTCTCTTCTAATGGCAAATTAATCTAATGAGATATTCATTCTCTTTCAAGAAAAGAAGATGTGTCTATTTGAATTAACTTCAACGGTCATGGTATTTTGTTCAATTAAACCCTTTACGTTCTTTACTAATTCATTTTATCCACCTAGGATTAACTCTACTGTTGTGAATTAAAACCTAAGTTCCCCTCAAGTGGTTCTAATGCACTGGTTCACCTTTCAGTTCATCCCTAAGAATCTAAAATCATGCAAAATGGTGATCAGACATCTAAAATGTATAAATTACAATAAGAGAAGAATTAGAAGACAAAATTAAAGAAAACTTCAAAGAAAATAAATTGACATTAAACAATTTTCAAGGGTTATGCCCTAATCCCAAAACAAAAAGGACTACTCACACATAGTCATGAGCAATCCCAATGAAAACATAAAAGAGAAAGAAAGAGTACCAATCGAGAAGAGAAAAGCCAAGAAAAATCAAAAGCTCTCCTAAGTTGCCAATGTCCAAGTCAAAACCCTTCTACAAAGTTTTCCTAAGCTATTAAAGCCATGGCTAAAATTTTTTCGGGCCCAAATACACTAAAAACACACAAAAATAAGAAAATAAAGTCGCCAGCTAAATGGTATGCTTGTGCCAGATGCATCAACAACTTGATTAAGAAATAAGGGACTTGGCATGCTCTTGCTAGATGCGTCAACCTAAATTTTGTTCTTTTTCCATCAAGGATGGTCCCTGACAGCCGATTTTGATCCTAAAAGTCCAACATGCACCAGAAAGCTCCATTTAACACCAAAGGTCAAGTCAACATGGCCCCTGTACACATGAAAACACACACAACGTAACAAGTTTGACAAAAAGTATAAAATACGATGGATTGAATAGAAACAAAATAATGCAAATAATCCTAACTAAAATGCTTCCTAAATAAGGACTAAATGCAATGCATCAAGGCTCCATGGAATAGCCCTAATATCAATATGACACTTCCAATAAGCTATAAATAGATGAACTATTACCACTACTAGTGACAAATTACTGGACAAAGATAGGATTTTTAAAAGCAAGCATGAACATCAAAATGTTACATCTAAAATCATTTGAAATCTGTTGTTTACTATTTTATAAATAAAATCATGACTAGAGTGTTGGGGAAAAATACACACGTCTTAATTATGCACAAGGATGAGAAAGAATACATAAAAGGGAAACACCATAAGAAAAAGAAAAGATCACACATTAATTTAATCTGGTTGAGTCCTTCTTGCCGACATTCACACATATTATTTTGTTAACGTGATTCAACCCCTAATGCCTACATTCACAACTTTTTTTAATGTGATTCAGGTCTTCACTCATACATCCACAATCTCATCAAAAAATTTATGGATAAATTTGTAAACTATATTTTCACATGACACCCCCTAAGTCGATTTTGCTAGGGAAAGTTTATCTACCTCTTATAAGCAAGTAAAATTCTCTTTGAGGGGGAAGGGGTTGAGGTTATCGAAATTAAATTTTATTTGAGATTTTGCTGGAAGCTAGTCAATTTTACTTGTCACTATATTCAGCTTTTAATTACTTTTTTTTTCTCAATGCTTGATTGAATTTTCATAGTTGAAAATCGTGGCCTTTATTCCATTAGGACTCTTAACTTAAATGTAATTAATTGCTTTTTCCCCCATTTCTGAAACTAGTATACTGCAATTGTTCAGGAGAAAAAAAAATTGTTGATCTAGGTCTTAAAAATTTGAAATACTTTTGGTGAGAGAATATAAAATGTATAATGATGCTAATTTGAATTTCACAAAGAATTGGGTTTGGTTATTTGGATTAGATGTTCCCAAAATAGGTGATGTAAGGGGTTTATGTTAGATTTGATGAAGCTGAAGCAAAGGGATCAAGAAGCTTGAAGCATATAAGTTTTGATATTTTACATGCCCAATCTATTTGATGGCATATGTAATTTTTGTTAAAGCTTAGTTCAATTGATAAAGCCTTATAATTCTCATTAGCTTTTGATGATTCATGCATTCCTACATTCATTTGATTAGATATAATCATGTGGTAATAAGAAAATTGATAGAAATTCATAAAGGCAACTAGGATTTTATAAAAATAGTTTCTCACTGTTTTAATCCATTACATAGGTGATATAATCGATTAATTGCATGTGTGTTCTTTCTAGATATTGCCTTATGAATATTTTAATAGATTACTGATATTGTTTTGTCGAGACGCATCAAAAACAATTTTACTAAGCTAATTTTGTAGCACAGAGCTAACCTAGGTCGACTCAGAGACACAATCAATATGGTTCTAGCTTCAAATCATTGGTAATAATAAGGGGGGGATTTTGTCAAACAGTTGGTATGCGTAAAGTAAAACATGCAAGAACACAAACTAAAATTAAAGAACAATGCAAAAATTAACAAGATTATCAAGGAGTAAAGTAAAACATGTTAGAAAGCATCAATCCAATTCACCAACCCAAGCTATTTGAATCATCATCATTCCCATAAGTTGATTCTAACATGAACATTCATTCAATCTCAATAGAAGCATTTCAATCGATTCTACTCCTAAATTAATTAAAACCACAACCCTAACTGAAATATCATTCAATTAATCTTGTGATTATCATTTGAAATTAAGACATGAATCCATAATCCTAATTCACTTTCAATCCTAAATGCATCCATAATCATGAAAATATAATAGAAATTGAAGAAGAAGGTGAATATTCAAGAAGAATTCGAAATACATGTGCTTCCAGCAAAGTAAAATGAGTGCATAAAAATGGAAGAATAGCAAGGAAATGACCCTCGAAATGATTTAGATCCTTGCTTGAGTTAGATCCTTGGATTGATTAATGATTTAGCCTTCCATGATGATCACCAAGGAAAGCCCCATGAAATGAGTGCATAAAAATGGAAGAATAGCAAAATGAAAATGAAGAAGATGAAGAACAATGAAGAACAAATGAGAGAAAATAAAGAACAAGAGTTTGATCCTAAAAATTAAAAGAAAGAAAAGTAAAAACTGTTTTTATTGAATGTAAAAGTGTTGTCCAAGTTTTCACTAAAGTCACTAATATATTAGTGACTAAGTTCTGAAAATAGAATGGGTCATAAACAAACCCAACAATCTAATTATTTACTATTTACAACCATGAAAATCAAATTCGCAGCCCAAAATTACAAGTGCAGAGGTGCTAACTTCAAAGCTCAAAATGACCCTCAAAATGACAGAATTGGCCTTGGGCTATTTCTATCAAACTTGTAGATTTTTTCATTATCTTTCCAAAGACTCCTAGAAAGCTCCATTCAGAGATCGGTAGCACTCTATAGGCCCTGCACAAGTCAGATATGTCAAGTGAGCAAAAATCCGAAAATACGCAACAATTAGCAATTAAGCCCACTTACTTGCCTAAGCCAAAAACTGAATTAGAATCGGAAAATAAAGGTCCAAGAGAGGTCAAATAAGCTAAGAAGGATAGAAAAATATTTAACTAAAAGCACTCTATCAATTACCACTGGTTTGTAATCGATTAAATAAGCTTAACACAGAATTAGAAAGTCTTTGTGATAATCGATTATCTTGAGAAATAATCGATTACATAAGCTTCTGCATAAATTTACATAGCATGTTTATCTAGTTTAATCGATTACCAGATGGTCATAATCGATTAAATGTGCTTTGATCAGTTTTAGACATGATTTGTGTTAATCGATTAAATGGGAACTTAATCGATTACATGTGCGCATTAGAAAAACTGAGTTCATCTGGAATAATCAATTACAAGATGATTTAATCAATTATTTTGTTCTTGACAAATTTTCATATTTCTGATGAACACTTTAATCAATTATCTGGTTAAAATAATCAATTACATTGACGAATTAATAGATTACAGTTAGTTATATATATTTTTTTTATAAATAGAACAACCTGGACTATGTTATTCATTAAGTGAAAAACTGAGATACTCGTACAGACCTTGTGAAAAACACCTTCTAAAGCTCTCAAGAGTATTCAAGTCTGAATTTAGTGAGAAAATCAAATATGTTGAGTATCATGGAGAGTTACATGTGTTTTCTAGTCATAATTCTCAAGGATTGATGATTTGTTCAAGCTAGTGTCAAAGAAAGATTCAAGAAAGAAATATTATTCATTTATTGCATATATTCTTAGATTGTTTGAATCATTCATATCATTGAATTAGCTGAGGATTAAAAGGTGATATCTTTCTTGAACTTTAAGCTTGATGTTTGATTGATATTTGCTTTGTTATTGTGTTGTATTTTCCATATAACATTTGTATTCTTTAAAGCTTTTTCTAGAAAGGTTTTCTAGAGGGAAGAACAGAGAGGGGATCTCTGGTTCTTAGTCTTTTGAAAAGTCTATAGGGTATAGATTTTGAATTTTACCTAAGGTGGGTAAGAGAGATCAGTTGTAAGCTTGTAAAGAACAGATATTTGTTATAGTGTAACTCTAACCAAGATTTGGTTGGAAGAAAACTGGATGTAGCCTCCGGGGTTGAGAGGTGAACCAGTATAAATCTTGTGTGTTTTAAGATTTTGTTTGTATTTCATTATATTCTTAAAGTATAGAATTTGTGCATTATACAAAATTGGTTACAACACAAGAGAGATTTGATTGGTGAAGTAAATTGATTTTCAAATTGGTTTTGAAAGATAAAGATCCTTTTGAAAGTCTTCTGCCGTTATAAATTTTGAAAGAAAATTTTAAAACCCTGAGGTAAAACCAATTCACCCCCCCCCCCCCCCCCGTCTTGGTTATTTGCATAAGTGTTCATTATATTTTCAGTTTGACTGTAGCCTATGATACAAGTTCTACTTTTGTTTGCTTCTTTTCTTGTTTCCCTTCTACCTTTCCAGCTTCATAGTTTATTATGGATGTATAACCTTTGATTTGTTACTGAACATATTCTTGTGCAGGCTTAGAGGAAACAATAGAGGTGCAAGCATGTGCTAATTTATTCTTAAAACTTAGTTTGCATTTTACCTTTTGGTTAAAATATTTATGATGATAATTTGCATATATTGCTTTGAAGAAATTATTTCTCAGTAGATACTCTAGCCGAAGGGTTCAGTACTTGCTAGTTGTTATTGACAGAATATGTTATCAATAAATATTTATTCTAGATGTTTTTCCTATAAAACTTGAATGAAACGATGTAATGTTTCATGTTGTCTGCTTTCTTAGGTTCTAATGAATACAAATGACTATAGTCTTCATGTTAATAATAAACTAAAGGTTTCATCTAATGTGAAGTAGCTAGTTAGGCAACTCCAACCAACATTAGGAAATTAAATTCCATTCAGATTCATTTTCAAAGGTTCAACGGTTAAATGAAACACATTTTCTAAGGTTCGACGATTTGATCAAACACTCCACAATATCACTGATGTGTTGCAAACACATCTTAGTTTTAGGTTAGTTTTAGGTTATAATTTAATTAAATAATTAGGAAAATAGAATAAGAATAGTTAGTTTATCAATTTATTTTTTTTTAATTCAATTCATTACCATTTGAACAGTTTCAGGCTTAAAAGAGGAGAATCAAGGCCAAGAAAGAAGAAAACTGAGTTCAAAGTCCCGCGCGGGTCGTGCCACTTGTAAATTAACATACCTCAGACTCGAACAAGCCGCGCTAGTCGCGCCGGACTCCGCGCCAGATCAAGGAAGGCCAACCTGTTAGCTCGAACAACTCGCGCCATTCGCACCATTACCACGCGATCAGCGCTAGGCATTTGAAGCCACCGCGCGGATCGCGCCAGAACCGCGCCGTCAGCGCCAAGAATTCCAGTTTCAACCCATTCATCTCGAAGACTCCACGAAGTTAGCGTGGAGTACCGCGCGATCAGTGTCGTTGATTCGAAAGGTCCACGCGGTTAGCGCGGAATCGCACGCAGGTCGAGCTAGAGAGATCCAGTTGCCTGTTTTAAACTTATTTGTTTCGAATTTTAGCATAGAAATAAGTTTTGTTACCTTAATTAAGTTATCCTATAAATATAAGGCCTCTGAGGACTGAAGGGAGGACTTTTATCACCCATCCATTATTCATCTAATACATTCTCTCCATCCTTCAAAACCTCTGGAAATCAAGAATCAAGGCTAGGGTTTCAGTACAACTATGTATTCATCTACTGCTTTGATGTTCATGAGGCCTATGGCAGGCTAAACCTTGTATTGTGGGAAGGCCATGAACTGATGAGAACTCCTCTGTAATTTGACTGGTATTGAATAATAATGTTGTTTTGATTGTTTTATTCTTTTTTGCTCTTATCTTTTACTCTTATTTGGAATTGATCACTCTGAGTAAGTAATGAGGGTTAGCATTCACAATGGGGACGTTGGGATTCTAATTTCTGACTTGTTTAGAATAACAGTTGTTCATCACCTAGGGATAGGGATGCGTGGCTGCAGAAATTATGATATGTTCTTTTAAACGCTTAAACTGATAGATTTCACTAAGGAATTAGGTTTTCGATTCAGGTTAAAGGGTTAATTCACTAAGGAATTAGGGATTAATTAATCTAGAAAAGACTTAAGTTCTGAACAATCATAACAAGAACACTTATGATATATTCTTTTAATGCTTAGTTTGACAGAATCGCTAAAGGATTAGGATTCTCGATCGGATTAAAGGGTTAAATTGCTAGTTATCTAGGATTTACGAATTTAGGAAAGATTTATTATTTGTGTAACTTAAACTACGAAACCAGTCAAGTGAAAGAGGTAGGACTCAGAAGGGATTGTGCCTGATCACAATTATTCTTCCATTGGTAATCTTTCAAATCAATTTACTGCATTTCTTTAATTTCTGTCTTTACATTCAAACAACCAATCAATCAAACTTCTCTTGTGTAATTTTCTGTTCACTTTCAATCACAATTGTTGGCATTGCTGTTAAATCACCCCAATCCCTGTGGAGAACGATACTCACTTACCTAAAATTATTACTTGAAAATGATCGGTGCACTTGCCGTGGTGCGAGCATATTAAATCGCTAACAATCACCCTTAGTCTAAACTAACCTTACGTTTTGTTTTAATTTTAACTTAGGCCATGTTTAGGGTGGTTTTTTGTTTTTAGTTTTGAAATTTTTAAAAAACAAAATCAATTTTAGTTTTGAGTTTTGGTTTATTCTTTGTTTTTAGTTTTTAAAAAGATGTTACAAATTGAAGATAAATAAAATGAGGTACCAGGTGGCAGTGGGGACGGTGACGGTGGTAGCGATAGTGATGGTGTTAATGGAATGGTGGTGATGGTGGTGGTAATGGTGGTCGGGTGGAATAGTGGCGATGGTGGAGACAGGAATGGCGGGGTGCGGTGGTGGTGGCTGTGGTAGTTGTTGTTGTGGTGGAATGGAGGCGGCGACGGCTATGACGTCATGGTGTCGATGCAATAGTGGTGGTGGTAGTGGTGGTGGGGGGTGTAACACCTTGAAATTTCGATAACTAAAAATAGATGTTTGATGCATTTTTTGTGACTGTTTGATTATTTGATTAGTTTAGATTAGTAGAATTGTTGTGTAAATTATCCTTGTGCAATTGTTTGGTGTGGATGTTAAGTTATGTGGAGTTTGTTTGAGCTACATTAAAAAAGAGTGATTTTGAGTTTGACCCAAAACCAGTTTTGGTAAAATCCCAATTATGAATTGGTTAACCGTTGGATCTCTCTCACATTTTAAAGGTAGGTTTCTAACCCAAGTAAACAATGTTTGACCGTTGGGATTGTCAAAATAACATCTGTATCGTGAAATAATAATTTTTCACTGAACCAAAAATTTTAAAATTGGGTCAGCTCGCCCAGGCGAATTTTAGAAGGCTTTTTGGCTAGCCTGGGCTGGTCAAGGCAGTTTTAAAAGCATGCAACAGCCTCCAAATCTCTAAAGTGGTCTCCTTCATCCCTAAAACCAGCACCCAACCCCCTCCCCCTCCTCTTCCACCAGCCACAGCCATCGATGACCACCACGAGGCACCGCCACTTAGCGTTGGACCACCGTACGGAGAGGAACACTTTAATCGGAGCGGAATCTTCAAAACTCATCTCGAGGATTCAGTAGAGAACGGAGCCTCCAATCTTCCTTTCTTGGTTTCTTTAAGATAACCATGGTTTCCTTGTCTTCTCTTAACTAGTTTGAAGTCTCTCTTGATATCTCTTGTGATTTGGGTACCGTTATTGAGTGTTTTTATACTTCCTTTGAAAACCCTTTGAAAATGAGATGTTGTAAAAGTCTCCTTTTTATGAAATTGATGTCATTTTTGTGATCTTTGTTGAGCCCCGGTCACATTGGTGTGATTGGAATTTCAAAATGATAACTTTTGATGTGGACTCTCAAAACACCATTTTAACCTTTTTTTAAATTTGAGTGGGTATTTGACCCTGAATGTTAATGTTAACCTTGTCTTCGAAATCTATACTAAATTATCTTCAATTTGGTATATATAGCTTTGCGTTTGGACCAAAGCACATGAACTTGAGAGATCTCAAAACAACACCGGGAGATGCTAACATGAGAATTTATAGATAAGTAAGGGGAGTTTATTATTTAGTTATAGTTTTGGTACCATAGTTGGGGCCACGGAGTCCAACTATGAGGATATCTGTCTGTCTCTGTTGTGTGTTGGTTTTCAAGAAATACTATGTTTTAAACTAATGAGACGTGATATATTTATTACCGATGTATGTTTGTTCCTGTTGTGTGCATGTTTTCAAGAAAAAAATATGTTGTTAACTAATGGGATGCAGTGAATTTGTTATTGATAGTTAAAATTATAACTGATGTTGTTGTTGTAATGATTGGATTTTTTGGAAAAGTCTTAATTACAGAGTGTGTTTTCCTATTTAATTCTTTATTCAATTTTAAATGGGCATAAGAGTATGTTTTCTATA
Organism: Glycine tomentella; assembly: GCA_007407185.1. Taxonomy (NCBI): domain Eukaryota; kingdom Viridiplantae; phylum Streptophyta; class Magnoliopsida; order Fabales; family Fabaceae; genus Glycine; species Glycine tomentella. The sequence goes on along the minus strand of PYAF01001318.1, from coordinate 392,919 downwards.
TTGTAGTCCTCCTCTTTAATTTAGAATTTTCCTAAAATTCCATTCTCGTGGTAATATGGATTGTGAATGAATGAAATGATATTGATGATTATGATGATATTGAAATGAGATAATGTTTATGTGGTTGGTGATGTTTAAATGAGATAATGTTAATGTGGTTGATAATGTTGAAATGAGATGATATTGGTGTTATGATGATGATGTTGAAATGTGTAACGACCTAAATATTTGCTTATTTTTATTTTTACTTAAGGATAAATTTCTAAGAAACGTATAATAGTAAAAATTTTAAAATGTAAAATTTGCAGAAGATCTGTTACTCATATACATATCCAATGTCTCTTATGCAAAAGTTTATATAATACAAGTACACTACTTTCTCAAAAAAATCCAGCTTATTACATAACTTCTTTTATATTTCTTCACTACTCCAAGGCTTCATGGAACCTGTCCATCATTGCCATCTAAAAAAAACACATGAAACAAATTGGGTGAGAAATAAATTTCTCAGTAGGTAAAGCTAAATCCCGAACCTATTATTAGGTTAGTAAAATCATAAAAAAAAAAATCAAACACATCCACAAGCAATATGCAACTACATGAATGCATGAGATGAACTATCCCAGGGCAAATGGCTCCCACATATCGTACTGTATGTGGCCACACTGAGTGTGGTCGCTGCTATAGTCTTACGCAAACATGCATGAATTTTGCCATATATCCTTGCCCATGGGTACTACATATCGTACTGTATGT
>PYAF01001318.1:379750-392063 GCA_007407185.1 Glycine tomentella | reverse complement strand
CATGTAAATTAACCTAAACCATTGATTAACTAGAGATTTAAACTTCACCTACCTCAAGTGAGTTTGAATCTTGATATCCTTCTAAATGCTCCTAGTTCCACGTGAGATTTCAAAGTAGCAAGGCTTAGGGTTTTTGTTTTTAGTCTACTTGAAAATGAAAGGTAAAAAGGATGGGTAAAAGATGGAAATGAAAGGATGCGAGGAAGAAAGGTTTGGCACGTTCACTTTGGCTTGAAGGCACTTGAAATTTTTGGTCCATTTATCCCTATTTATAGAGTGGATGAATTGCTTTGCCATGAAAATATCCCTTAGGTCATTATGACCTTGCTTTCCAAATGGACCAATGGCAAGGTTTCTAGCTTTTCCACCAACCAAGTGTCCATTTTCTTGAATTTTCTCAAGCCTTCCCTAATCCTCTTGATTGTGCACGTGGGTTTGCTCAGCTTGGAGAGCAATCTTCATCAATTTCCTTCTTCTTTACGTGGTATAGCTAGGTGTTAGAGATATTTTGTGCTTTTCTTCATTCTTGAATTTTCCCCAAAACCCGTTTTAGTAAAATAGTGTTTCTGGATTCGTTAACCGTTGGATCTCCTTAAAATTTTAAAGGTATACTACTATCCCACATATGTAAATTTTAACCCTTGGGATTTTTTAAATAATGTTTAGAACTGTCCACGTGTTCTGCCAAAGGAGACAAGATAAGATTTTTGCTTTTTAAGAAAAATCTACTTAAACTAAATCTACACCATACAAGTGTCTTGACACTTGTCCAATTCATGAAGCCTTCTCTTAATCTCCTTCCAAGTGTCCCTTTGAGTTGGAAAAATCATGAAGCTTCACCATTATTTTCCAAGTTTCACATAAATGTTAGAGGAAATATCTTCATCATGTGCCTTACAAGTGTCCTAACACTTGTATTCATCACATGGCTTCACTTTTGCAAGTGGCTTTCATGAATATTCTCCTCCTTTCTACATGGTTCTTCACATGCTCTTCAAACCTGAGTTTTCTTCCTTTTATGTCATTGGATGCTTAAGAAAAACCTAATTCCACTTATAATTTCCTGTCACAAACTATTTTAATAATCTGTTATCTAAGAGTATTCTGTATTTACATCATAAAATATTTATTCAAAATATCTAAAGGTGTTCTTGTCCTTTCCAAAATATTCAAGGGCGTTTATGTAAGTTTCCATTTTAAAATATCTTTCTAAAATATCTAAGGGCAATTTTGTAATTTTCAAAATATCCAGGGGCATTTTCGTCATTTGACCTCGAGGACATTTCTGTCATTTCTAATTTACAGAAAGGGTAATATGGTCATTTTCAAAAATGTCCAAGGGCATTTTTGACATTTTCATCTTAAAGGTTTTCTAGTAATTTCTACTTCATGGAAAGAGTGATATAGTTATTTTTTTCTAAACATACTTGTATCCAATTATCATATTTTTATAATTTTGGGGATGTTACAAAATGAAATGACGTTGACGTTATTGATGACATTGAGATGACATGATGTGAATGTTGATGATGCCATTGATGAGAGATAATGTTGATGTGAACAATGTCATTGTATGATGTGGATATACATAGATACCCATGGGGCTATGGTTACCCTTGCGAGGAAAGATGTGTTCCTAGCCAGGTATTGCATTGATGGTGCCCATGATTGTATGTTGTGTATACATGTGGAGCGCAATGACCGATTTGTTATCCTTGCGGGAAGGATTTGTTCCTAGTCACGGTCAGTGCACCGGTGAGCCCACACTAGGGTGTTGTATATGTACATGGGGTGCATGACTGGTTATTCTTGCGGGGAAGAATTTGTTCCTAGTCAGGTCATGCATTTATGGTGGCCATGTTTCATACTTCAGAATTGCATGGATGAAAACAAAATGGTGGCAGTAAGTACCGAGGGTACTAGGGGGCATATCACTATGTTTGGAACTCCCTTGAGACTCAGGGCTGATCACCATGGGGGGAGCGACCAGTGCACAACAGGGTGACCTCGATGAGCTACTGCATCATTTACCTAAGAGAGGCTATTTCCATGAGGATGGTATCACATTGCATTCTGAGAGTTGAGTTAGGTTCATGCATTATTCTGAGCATGATTATTTTGATTTTTGAAATAAAGTGGACTATTGGTTTGCTGAGTATGTATTGAGTTGATGAATTACTAAGAATGAGTATGGTTGTTAATGTTGTGTTCTTTACTAATTATTATCACATGATTCTTGTTGCTTATGTATAATAAACTCACCCTTACATTTTTTTTTGTACGTGTGGTGGTATCTGTGATGATTGTGAACTTTCGTTCGTGTGAGCAGATGTTAGATAAGCAGCATTAGGTAACTCTGGAGGAGATTCTTTTTTGTTAGAGTTGCCAAGCCGATGTGATGACGTTGGAGTTCTTTTTGGGAAAGAGTTGTGTTTTGTTAATCAACTCTTTCTTAGTTGATTCATTGAATTCTTTTGTTAGATATGTAAAACTTCCAAGTGTAAATGCATATAAAACTAAATTAAGTTCTGACATGATGAAATGAGATGTACTGGTTTAATGTGTGTGTGTGTGTGTGTGTGTGTGTGCATATATGTATTCAATTATGTAATTGTATCGTGCATATGATAATTGTATTATCGCGAAAAATTTACTACCATTTTCATAATCAAAATTATGTTTTTATTAAAATTTGAAATTACATAATTAAAGTTAGTGATACCGAAGCGACAAGGCGGGTCGTTACAAGGGGTGGAATAGTGACGGTGGTGGAGGCAAGAACGACGGGGTGCGGTGGTGGTGGCAGTGGTAGTGGTGGAATGGTGGCGGTGATGGCTATGGCAGGGGTAGGGTGGTGGTGGCGACAATGGCGAGGGTGATGGTGGTTAGAATGTACTTTTTAAAATTCAAAATCAAAATCAATTTCAGTTTTGAGTTTTGAGTTTCATTTTATTCTTTGTTTTTAGTTTTTAAAAGATGTTATGAATTGAAGATAAATAAAATAAGTCAACTATTTTATCTTAGATTGCTCTACTATAAAATCATGGTGATGGTAGAGGTAGCGGGTTGGAGTGGCAGTTGCTGCCGGTGGTGGCACCAATGGAATGGTGGTGGTGACGATGACGATAGTGGTGGGGCTGGAATAGTGGTGCCAGCAGTGGTGGTGATGTAATGGTAATTGTGACAATAGTAGTGGTGGAATGGTAATTGTCACGGTGGTAGTGATGGGAATGGTGATGACAATGTTTTAAAACCCAGATTGACCCAGTTGGTCAAACTATTTCAACTGCGACCCAAAGGTATGGTTGGGTTGAGTTGCCTATCAGATCGACTATGCATTGAACTTGGTGCAACCTGATACGACCCGGTCAGATTTGCGATTAAATCTCTGACCCACTGACTCGAGTTGTGTAAGGACCCTCATTCTTGGTACCTAACCCCGCGCTATCGCGCGGGGATTCAATGAAGAAAACTGAGTTTGGGGTGTGGCGCTGATCGCGCCACGTTTTTAATTGTGGCCAGAGGTTCGGCCAGTTCACGCTAAGGGCGTGGCCTTGGCGCTGATGGCGTGGAGTGGTCGAGGGGTTGGCGCGAATAGCGCCAAGGACCGCGCGGGTAGCGCCATAAAGTGCCTGGATAGTTATTTTGATGCGGCCTACTCACGCTATTAGCGTGAGTTGTGGCGCTACTAGCGTGAAAAGGCCGAGAAGGATGGCGCGGATGGCGCCAGTTTGGCGCGGGTAGCGCCACTGGTCTCGAAAGGTTCACGCTGATAGCGCGGGATCTGGCGCTGGTAGCGCCGGATGTCGGGCAGGCCGAGTATATATAGGCCAAAACGCGAAAAATGACGAGAAATGAGCCTTTCTTCTTCCTCTTGCCTCCAAAACTCCATTAGAGACCTCCCAAGCTTTTGGGGACACTGTCTACTAGCCTAAACACTTCCTTGAGACTTATAATCTTAATTGAACCGATTAGAAAGCTGAAATCCTTCATCAATTTCCTTGAAAATCCCAATTTGAGTGAGAAGAGGAACCTCAGAGGAAAAGCTCAGAGAACTTGAGCTTGGAGCAGACCCACAGCGTGATTAGGACATAGAAGCTAGGAGAAGCTGTTCTGGGGCTGTTGGAGTCGCCACTAAGGTAAGAAACTCAAGTTTCACCGTTTAATTTTGATTCTGGGGGTCCCTGTGAATAGTGACCCATATGAGCTGGGGCTAGAATTAGCCCAGGGTCCAGTTGAGAAAGTTGTTCAGGGCTTAGAGTAGATGAAGGATTAGCTTTCAGTTTTCGATTCTGATAACTTTGAATCATGGCTCTGTATATGCCTGTGTGACTTATGTAGAGTCACATGTTGTTGGTTCTCTGATAGACTAGAGCCTTGATCGTGATGTTCTGAACTGAGGAGGCTAGTAGAGTAGGGCTTTGAGTGGACCTCAGCCCCTTTCTGATGATAATTGTATAGTAAGGCTGTGGTTAGTTTATGCTCTGTTAGGTGAGCTGCATTGAGTTTGTGATGACTCAGATGCTTGATATGCAGCCATAGCGGACCTTGTGTGGTCTGTGAGGAGCCTAGTGCAGGCTTGCTCTGATTGAACCCTAGGATAGGGGATTCTGCTATGATATGTTCTGATTTCATGTCTTTTGAATTGTTTTTGATATGGAATTGCTTATGCCTTGGTTAGGCATTGATTGTGAGACTGTTGGTGGCGGGAGCCACAGACCTGGGAAGGAATTGCTGACTGAGACCCTACCAGGTAAGTTCAGTGTTCCTGGGGATGAATTCCCGTCTTGTGTGCCACACCACACTCCGGGGGAGTGGTGGTCATTTCATGATGCATGCATTGGTAGTTGCATTCTCATAATGATATATGCATGCATCTGTGCTTGATTTGTGATGTGATATGACTGTGATAGATCTGTTGGCCAATAGATAGATATGGACCTCCCTAGGAGATGGTTTTCCTTCTAGCATGGCTGGCTCTTGGTTGAGGTAGCTCCCAGGGGATTGATTCCCACAGGTCAGGGGAATAGAAGTTGAGGTAGCTCCTTCTATTCTTGGAGGTACCATATGTTGTGCATCCATGCGAAGGGTTAGCACCCAATGGGATGGCACAGGTGCGAGTTCCGGACTCCCACTGATATAGGCGTTGAGGTAGCTCCGCCAGGCGTTGAGGCAGCTCCGCCATGTTTGTATGTTATGCTTATGTTGTTATGAGGGCCAGAGGGCCAGGCCAGTGGGCCAGTTGCTTGTGATTGCCTGATGTATGTGTTATGGAAGTGGGCCAGGGTGGAGGAGAAGCCTCCATGGACCCTGAGCTTACTGAGATTTGTTATCTCACCCCATGTGGGGAATTATGCTTTTCAGGTGACTCTTCCGGACGAAGAGAGCAGTCTCAGGGCAGGAGGCCCGAGTAGAGACGTTCCTACTTGGCTGATAGCAGCATATGGAGCTTGTAGGCTCATTTTTGGATTGTTTTGCTTATACTTTGTACCCTAGAGCAGGGATGGTGTGTATGTACACCAGAGGATGATTGAATAGTTCTGTATACCCTCTGTGAGGGCGGTTATTCTTTTGTATCACACGATGAGGTGTGAGCCTTGATGTATTTTTGTACAGAACTATTTATGTTATGTATATGAGACCTGTTCCCCTGAGTACAGCTGTGTATAACTGATGAATCTGCCTAACTTTGTTAGTTATCTGTCTGTATGGTTTAAGTTATGAGAAACTGGATCAGCAAGGGTATGCCTTATGTGTTTTGTGTGTAACTTTTATGTGATTTGTGTTATTCTATACATAATGTATCAAGAAAAGCGATTATGTGCTTCCGCTAAGTTTTATAAACTATGTTTTAAGCGCTAAACTGATATTATTAATGATAACACGTCGGAGGCCTACGGGATGTTACAAGTTGAGTCACATCCAAGGGAGGAAACGCGTTGGGTCATGTGGGTCAATTAAGGTTAGTATAAAATTTTAATTTTTTTAACAAAGGTTGAGTCATGCGGGTTTATTATTATCCCACTTGTTCTACCATTGACCAAGTGACTCAATGTCTTGACCGAGTCGATCACAATTCAGTTTTTAAAATTATGGGGGGTGGTAAGTGGAATAGTGGCAATAGTAGCGACAATGATGATGGAGGCGACTAAATGGTGGCAATAATAACGGGGGAACCGTAGTGGTGGCAGCATTGGTAGTGGTAGTGACGATAGCATGGTGGAATGGTTGTGGTGGCGATGACAATAATGATGGAGTGAAATAGTGGTAACAATCAGTGTCAACAATGATGGAGGTGGTGACAATTGTGATGGTGGTGGTGGTGACGACAATGTTGTGGTGGTGGAAGCGACAAAGGCGAGGTGCAATTATAGTGGTGATGGTAGTGACGGTGGTGGTAGAATGGTGGAGGCGATAATGGTAGTGGCAACAATATGATGGGGAGGCGACAAGGCGGGGTGTGATAATGGTGGTGGGCAGTGATGATGGTTGTGGTGCAATGGTAACAATGGAGGCAATAGTGGTAAGAGCAACGACGATGATGGAATGATGATGGTGATTAAAATATTTTTTAAAACTAAATCAAATTCACAACATTTTTTCTTGATTTACATAATGAATGTAAAACTATTTTTAAATTGAATTAAAAATCAATTGAACTCCATTTTTGCCAAAAACATTTAATTTTAAAAATTATATTTAAAAACAAAAAATCAAAAAACTCACAACCATCCCAAAAATAACCAAAAACAGCCAAGAAACCACGTCAAGATAATTAAGAAGTATAGATTATTGTCTCAAAATAAGTTGCGCATAATCGTGCTAGAGGTTTTATTTTTCATATTTGTTTTCAAATAGTTCAACTTTAATATAAGCATAAAAAATCTACTTTAATAAATATTAAATGAGAAAAATGCTTTTATAGTAAATTGTACATTTGAGTTCACTCAAAATGCAATTACCAAGTTAATAAAAAAGCAAGTATTTAACATTTTATTCGATCATTTCCATATCAGAACTGAGCCTTTAACAATTCGGCATACATAATATACAAAAACTGGAAAAAGGCAAACTCGGAGAGAACTGTGTATTAATTATAAATATCTATTTTGTTTCAATTATGGAAAAAACTATATGTAACTCAGTAAAACATTACAGTATCAGATTACACTACACTTCAACATTTAAGGGCAAAATCCCGACATTAAGGTATCATTCACTCTGTTGCAATCTTCGACTATCTCTAAAGTAACCTCAACCTTATCTGAACTAATTCTTCAGCTTGTATAAGATTGCTTCAACTCCGTGATCAAAGTTCACCGCAGCACCCAAGGCATACACCATAACAGATTCTACTCAATTTGGCATCAAAATATTCACATTTTCTGAACTGAATGATGCCTAATGTATGAAACAAAGTAATCATCATTAATCAATGTTCCTTGAATAAGATGGCAATGGCATTGAGCCTTGTGGGCGAAGGATTATAAGCACACCAAACATCCCAAGCATTGGAAGAACAACAAGCCACTTCAACAGTTTATAGTAGTGCATATGGAATGTGAGGGAGAAATCATCAGAGAAATACAGTCCATTTCTGTCAACCATCTCAACCAAAACTGTTCCTGTGGTCCTTACTGACACAGTTGGCAGCTTAATCCGATATTTACCAGGTTGATCATAGGTATTGTTCAACTTTATCGTTCTCTCTCCTTGGTAATTACCAGGTACTAGCAAGGAAGTCTGGTGAATTTACATGGCATGAAAGAAGAATGACACATAAATTGAGTGCTTCCCAAATAAATCTAAAGAAATTAATTTGCTAAGGAACTTACAGTGACTTTGTATGGTCCTTGATGCCCAGATGGGTATCTGTAATTATCTACAATCTCAATTTCCACCCAAAAGCTTTTGCCTTCCTCGTCGCGGAATGCCCTAGAAGGATGAGTAACATAGATACCTTCACGATTGTAACGGTTTGCAACATTGTTTCGTCCTTGACTAGGCAATCTCCATGCCTGAAACAACGTATAAAGCCATTCAGTAACAACCAAAGTTGTTTCAATGATCAAATTACAAACATAACCTGCCTTTAGGGGATGATGAGGAGACGGGGTTGAGAAGCAGAAGACATTGCCATTCATAGTTGTGACAATTAGATCAAGATCATCCCCACCATCAACATTGTCCGCCAAGACCATGCTATAACTGTAGAAAAAATGGCACATAACTTCAAGTAGGACAGAGAGCATATCCAAGAGACAAAGGTTAAAGAATCTCTTACGAAGTTTCACCAATGTCAACAACATCAGCACATCCAGTAGGTCCATCAATGAGGTACAAATAACCATCAAATGATGTGGTAACAATAGTTAATCCCTTCTTTTTCTCCTTGTGTTTACTTAAATCAACTAGAAGAACTTGATTCATTATTCTTCCATGAGTTGGATATGGATACCGCCCAATAGATGACCCATCCCTGCCATCAAGAACATGAATCTTCCCAGATAGTGTTGGCACAACAAGCTCAGTATGGCCATCCCCATCAACATCACCAACAGTAGGACCCTAAGGAAAATGAGACATTCTCAATCAAACATTAGACAAATGAATAGCCTAAATGGTTTCTACTGCAATGCAAATGTGGAAGGAGTGAGATAAATATGATCAAATTAAGCAAACCAAAAAAACATTAATTGGTTCATATGAACACATTGTCTAAATTAAATCTAATGTGCAATTACCTACATAAAGTGATATTCACGAGTATTCTATAATCTATCATCAGCAACACAAAATTATGTGTATTAACAACTTGGAAGCAAAGGAACAGAGTTCAAAAAGTAAAACCGATAGCTCTTGAGGAATACTCTGAAGACCTAGACTACAAATCTTTCATTGACTTTGTTCACTTGTCTTCTGATAAGATAAAAGGACTTGGGCTATTGACCCTTTGGAAATCCAAATATCCCTTCAAGATCAAGTCTAGTGTTGAAGAGAAGATTATATGATGAAATTAGACAGCTGGTAATATGTTCATAAGGGCTGTTAGCTTCTGCTAACAGCACCTCACTGGTGGTAGGCAGTTAGTTTCTGTTATTGTTAGTTCAGAGGTCTATATATACCTCTTTTTAACTAACTCTAACTAACTTTTTCAGACTGAAATAATATCAGTTCTCTCTAAATTTTCTCTCTTACTTTCTCTCACTTTATCAAAGATCGTATCTAGAGCAAATTTTTCGTAGTGATCGTGTCTTCACAAGTTACGGATCCGTTCATCCATTGGTTCCGCTCCTTCGAATTTCGTCTCTCAATCCTTCCCAAATTCCATCACTGAGAAGGTCGATGTTTCAAACTATCTCCACTGGCGACAACATGTAGAACCGGTTCTCAAATCGCATAAACTGCAGCGTTTTATCGTCAATCCTATTGTTCCGCCTCGCTATCTCAAGGAAGATGATCGCACTGCTGACCGTGTGAATCGTGAGTATGAAGCTTGGGAAGTTCAGGACCAAACGCTTCTTGTTGGGCTCCAATTCACTCTCTTGAAATCAGTTCTGTCACGTGTCCTTGGCTCGAATAATTCCTATCAGGTTTGGGAAAAGATTCATGAGTATTTCAGTCTCCACACGAAATCTCATGCTCACCAGCTGTGAACTGCGATGTGCGCAGTTTCACATGAAGGTAAATCCATTGATGAATATCTACGTAAAATCAAAGGTTATGTCGATGAGCTTGCTGGTGTTGGAGTTCTAGTCCGTCATGAGGAATACGTCGATGCTTCTTGAAGGACTCCCATCCGATTATGCGCCATTGATCTCCGTCATTGAGAGCAAGATGCGTCCTCCATCCATCATCGAGATTGAGGCCTTGCTTTATGGTCATGAAACTCGTCTGGCTCGCTACAATAAAGAAGCGCAGGCACTGAGTTCTCCGTCCTTGAATTACACTCAAGGTTATTCGCACTCTAATTCCTACAAATCCAGTGACTCTGGCGGTTTTGGGGATCATATGGCCACAGCAGTGGTGGTCGTCGCAGTTTTCCTGATCGCGGTGCCGGATGTAGTGGGGGTGGCTCCGGTAGAGGTCGCGGTGGTGGCCAATTTGCCAACTTTCAGCGTCAAATTTGCCTCAAGTACGGCCACACTGCCAATGCCTGTCACTTTCGGTCTGACATGAGTTTTCAGCCTCATGAATCACTCACTTTCTTTGATCCTGCCACACTTCAACCAATTCCCTAATCCTCTGGCTGCCAGAAATTCCAATACCTGGATTAATCCCAATTCCAAGCCTGCTGTTCCAGCATCCAATTAACCCAGTGTTATGCTTACCAATTCCTCCTCTCATGGAAATGATCATGCTAGCTCCACCTGGATTCCAGACTCTGGTGCTAGCTTCCATGTGACTGGTGAATCACAGAACATCAAGCAATTCACTCACTTTGATGGATCTGATCAAATTTTCATAGGAAATGATGAAGGTTTGAGTATCTCTTAGTGTTGGTTCCTCTTCTTTTGTGTCCCCCAATGTTTCTCACATAACATTTAAACTTCACAACTTGTTCCTTCAATATCAAAAAATTTGTTAAGTGTGAGTCAGTTTGCTAAAGATATATCTGTTTTCTTAGAATTTCACCCTCACTTGTGTCTTGTGAAATCTCAGGAGACCAATAAAGTCCTTCTTCAAGGAGTTGTTGGTACTGATGGTCTTTACTCTTTTCATAACCTCAAGCTTCAAGACAACTCTCCCCTGCTGTTGTCTACTTCAACTTCAATTTCAGATAATGGCTTGTCTAGTACAGCTACTGCTGTTAATAAAAACTCTAGTGTGGTTTCAACTTCTGTTGTTTCTTCTCCTAGTACTGCTAGTCTTTGGCATGCTAGATTAGGTCATCCTAATAGTCATGTAATGAAGCTAGTCTTCAATCATTGTAATATTTCCCCATCTAATAAAAAAATTTCATACTTTTGTTCCTCCTACTGTATGGGTAAGTCTCAGATTACCATCTCACACTTCTATTTCTATTTACTCTCTTTTGGAGCTTATCTTCACAGATTTGTGGGGACCCTCTCATTTGACTTCCTATGCTGGTTTTAAATACTATGTATCCTTTATTGATGCCTTTTCCAGGTACTCTTGGATATTTCCTATTAAATCTAAAGCTGAAACTCTTTCTGTTTTTCAAGCTTTTATATCAATGGTTGAACTGCAACTTAATACTAAAATCCATACTTATTAATCTCGGATAGCGGTGCGTAGCGGCCACCCCTAAAAAATGCTATAGCACTATAGCGGGTAGCGTTACATCGCTACAACGAAGTATATAAGTGAATATAGAGTGTATTTCATATTAATAAAACCCAAACTAATTAAGGGTGCATACATGAACAATGAAATGGTGTAAATAGTGATGTGTAGTTATGAAAATGGAGTGTGTAAATAATAGGGGTAAAAAAAACAATTTTGTGGATCTGAAAATAAAAAGGAAAAAAAAAACTAATACCAACTATATATATTACTTCTATGCTTCGTTCAAAACATAAAAATATTATTAAAACTTACAATGCTGAAAAGTTTCATAATGAAATGTCACATTCTTAAAAGTAACGCTTCAGCTTTTTTCCTCTCCCAGACATGAGTAATAATTGCTACCTACAGCTACACACTTACTCCACACACGGTTTCCTACTTTCTTCTTTCACCATTCATTTTCCTCTTCTTTTTGGTACAGCTACCTACCGCTTCAACTTCTTCTCATCTCAATATCTTCTCTCACTCTCTTTCAGTTCCACAAGGTTGTTTTAACGTGGGTGTGTATCTCTCTTTCTCAATCTTTCACCTTTCTTCTTTTTGTTTTCTGGAAGAGTTCAAGTGCTGAGGCCATTCGCACAACCAACGATGAGGAGTCCAGCCACGTACATAAGGAACTCTCAATGTCGACTTGAACCAGTATGATCTTTTGCGAGGACTGGAGGAAGAACAGACTTCCTTATATTTATGGCAGCTTTTTTTTTTCCTGAATGGAGGAAGAACAGACTTCCTTATCTTTCGTTTCGTCTTCCTCAACGGCTCAACCCTTCGTTTGGTCTTCCACTCTTCCTCAACATTTCTTTTTAGCCGCACCACACCCGCTATTGAGCCCGAACCGCACCCGCAATAACAGCCGCTATCGCCGCTTTTTCATATGCACTGTCGCGATGCGGTCTGTGGCGGTCTGCACCACTAATCCACAATAGCGCCGCTATTAATAAGCCTGCTAAAATCAAAAGTGTTCAATCTGATTTTTCTTTTGTGGGGGGGGGGGGGGGGGGGG
>PYAF01001318.1:356937-372125 GCA_007407185.1 Glycine tomentella | reverse complement strand
GTAGCGCTGAAGCAGAATTTCGAGCTTTAGCTCATGGAGTTTGTGAAGGAATTTGGTTGAAAAGACTTCTTGAAGAGTTGAAGATCTCATTCTCTCTACCAATCAAACTGTACTGTGACAACAAGGCAGCTGTTAGTATTGCTAAAAATCCTGTTCACCATGATAGGACAAAACATGTAGAAGTTGATCGCCACTTCATTAAAGAAAAAATGGATGATGGAAGTGTGCATATGATGTATGTTCCTTCTAAAGAGCAGACTGCAGATATTCTTACAAAGGGCTTATACCGTCCAAACTTTGAAGACCTGATTGGCAAGTTGGGAATGATCAACATTTACCTCCCAACTTGAGGGGGAGTGTAGAAAAAATCAGAATTCAAATCTTCAAATTAATTGGCTATTAATTATGTATTAGCTGTACTTTAGCTGGCTATTAATCGTGCATTTACTGTGCTTAGTTGGTGTCATTATTTCCTCTTGTATAAATATATCCTTTGTAAATCATTCAAAGAGATATAGAAAAAAAAAATATCGTTTCTTTCAAAATTTCTTGACAGAGTGTTGTATCCATTGCTCACAACTCTGTTCCACAGACAAACGAAACAAGGAAATTGATGTCTTCTACGTTAAGAGAAAAAATTATGGCCAAGCAGCTTTCAATTGTGCATATCCCAGCTCTAGATCAGTGGGCCGATGTGCTGACCAAACCTCTTTCTTCAGCAAGATTTGAAGTTCCCAGGGGCAAACTCAATGTGAAGAGTGTTTTTTCTGAAAACACTTCCCCTTGAGTTTGAGGGAGGGGTATTAGAGTATGTGTTTGTATAACTGTGCAAACAGTTTTGTAATATGATTGTAAGGGCTGCTCGTTTTTGCCAACACCACCCCTCTAGTGTTAGACAGCTGGTAATATGTTTGTAAGGGCTGTTAGCTTCTGCTAACAGCACCTCACTGGTGTTAGGCAGTTAGTTTCTGTTACTGTTAGTTCAGAGGTTCAGAGGTCTGTATATACCTCTTTTGTAACTAACTCTAACTAACTTTTTCAGACTGAAATAATATCAGTTCTCTCTCTAAATTTTGTCTCTTACTTTCTCTCACTTTATCAAAGATAGACATTATTTCCTAGGAATATAAACAGTTTCCAACATATTCCCCCTCAAGCTTGAGCTTATAAAGCTTTCAACTTGTTGGGATAGAAGACTACAAGTCTTGAACTTTTGTTTTTAAAAACTTGTTTTATACTTTCTTTCTTCTTAGTTTGGACTTCATCATTTGTTTATGTCAGCTGGTGCCTGTATTATTTAGTATTTTTTTAACGGTCTTGTTGAAGAACGGTAGTTTTCAGGTTTGAGAAAGAGTAAATTTGTCAATGTTTTCTGAGAGTGGATGGTTTCGTTGGAGGCCAGAAGTCCTGGCATTCTAAATCTGCAGATTCAGAAACAGAATGTAATTCCAAGAGTGGTTGAACCTGTGAAACAATACTATGTGATATTTGTTCAAGGCTTTATGGGAAGAAGTAGCAAGAGCACCATGGGTTGTATAAGAAACTTCATAGAAAATCTTGATATTTCCAAAGAAGCTTTCTTAGCCTGAGTATTGAGGTTGCCAATAAGGTCGATGCTCTAATAAAACCTCGATGTAAGAAATACTTTGACCAGTGTAGAACAGTAACTCTGGGTTTGGGCATCATCACTTGTTCTTCCGTTCCCACATCAAAGCAGAAGAAACGTCTTCTTTCTTCTATTTTTCCATGTTGAACAGTGCACATGGATGAACAATACAGCAGTAAACAAAGCATGCAGATGATTAGTTTGCTATTAACAGCACCATGAACAGTTTGCTATTCATACACTATTTGCAGTGTTGTTCATCCACATGCATTGTTTAGTGTGGTACTATTCATCCACACTACTGTTCATTGTGGTATTGTTCCTCCATATGCACTATTTAACGTGGCCAATCTAGAAGAAAGAATAGGTTTATACTATTTTCATGTGGGAACAGAAGAATTGGCAATGAACCCCAAATCCAGAGATATATATAGACCATATGACTGTTTACAACACTGTTCAAATTATTTCTCATATCAAGGTATTATTAGAGCATCAACCATATTTGAAAATGATCAGGAATTTCTACAAAGTTCCATATCCAACCCACAGTGCTCTCGCAAATGCTTCCCATAAAGCCTTGATCAAATATCACATAGTATCGTGATAGGAGTAGAAGATGGGGTACTGTGTATTCCAGGAAAAGCTGTTAATAATATTTTTGTTTTTAGTTAGTTACACAGATTAGTTAATAATTTTGTTAGGGTAACTAACAGTTAGGAGGGAAAGTATAAATAAGTGTAGGGAGTTTAGGAAAGGCATTCAGAAAGTAATAGGTGGGTGGTGAACCTCAAATTCACTCGTAACAGTTTGGGAGTTGGAAGCTCCAGTTCTCAACACAGAATTCTATTCTCTCTTCATCTCTGGTCCAGTTTCTATCAACTGGTATCAGAGCTCCCATCTTGGAGCTGTGGAAGGGTTGATGAGGTCAAAAACAAACACGAAAACGGAGGCATGTGTAGAGGCGATAGAGAGGGCAGTGGAGGAAAATTGCGAAATGGTAGAGTCGCGTTTGGGGGCCATCAAAGCCATGCTGCAGAGGCTGGCAGCGGCATGGGAGAAGCAGGCGACAGGAGAAAACACGCTTGGGGGTGATGTACCGGAAAGAAACAGAGGGCGCGACGCAACTAGAGGTAATCGCTGGAGAAATCTTGAGATACCCTTCTTCATGGGTGAAGATCCTTTGGGATGGCTATCAAAAATGGAAAGATACTTCCATTAACAAGCCATGCGAGAAGAGGACAGGTTAGAAGCAGTAATGATGGCTATGGATGGGGAAGCATTAGGATGGTATCAGTGGTGGGAATCTTGGAACCCAAACCATTCTTGGGGAAGGTTCAAGATAGCCTTGTCCCAAAGATTCCAAGGGTCCAGCCTTGGAAACCCATTCCAAAATCTGTTAGCTCTAAAACAGGAGGAAGCTGTGCAAGGATATATCAGCTAGTTCGGGAAGTGTGTGGGCATGGTAAAGGGGCTGGAAGAATCCTTCTTGATGGAAATTTTTCTCAAGGGATTAAAAGAAGAGGTCAATACAGAGGTGAGGCTTCATGAGCCTAAAATCCTGATGGAGTCCATAACTAAAGCTCGTCAAGTGGAAGAAAAAAATCGAGTTCTAGGAAATCTGAAGAGAAGTGATAACAAGGGATATAGTGCTCAGGAAACCAGTTTTTCAGGCCAAAGATTTGGTAATGAATGGCAGCCAGCAAGTGTTAAGGGAGCTGATATCAACCAGGCTGCTAAAACAGGGGATAATGGGTGGAAGGAAGAAAGAACTTTCCATAGACTATCACCTGTGGAAGTGAATGAGAAAATGAGGAAGGAGAATGTTTTACATGTGATGAGAAATATCATCCTACTCATGTGTGTAAGAACAAACAGTTCAGATTGATGATTATGGAAGAAGAAAATGAAGGAGACCTTTGCTGATGAAATGCAGACTGTTTTTCTCATCTGGACCTTTACCTTGGGGAAAAGGTCCATTTTGAAGGGAAGGGTATTCATAGGAGTAGAAGATGGGGTACTGTGTATTCCAGGAAAAGTTGTTAGTAATATTTCTGTTTTAGTTAGTTACACTGATTAGTTTATAATTCTGTTGGGGTAACTAATATTCAGTTACAACTAACTATTAGTTAACAGTTAGGAGGGAAAGTATAAATAAGTGTAGGGAGTTTAGGAAAGGCATTCAGAAAGTAACAGGAGGTGGTGAACCTCGAATTCACTTATAACAGTTTGGGAGTTGGAAGCTCCAGTTCTCAATACAGATTCTATTCTCTCTTCATCTCTGGTCCAGTTTCTATCATATCGTTTCTCAGGTTCAACAACTCTTCGAATTACCTTCTGCATCCTGAATTTGCAGATACTACATGCCAAGAGTTCCCTTTCACTTGGGCCATTCTTGTGGATGTGTTGGAAGATGAAGAGAGTGTGCAATAATAGAAGAGTCCATGCAGCAATGTGTCACAATGATTCCGGCTTCCAATAAAGCTGTTGAAAAAGCTGCCTTATTTGCAGACACCCCTTAGCCTGCCTTAGTTGCAGCCTCTTTGGGGGTTGCATGAAGTGCAAACTTGAGGGTGGTGGTTTAGTGGTATAGTCCCACATAAACTAGAGATATGACCAAATTAAAATATTTAAGTGGGGGGCAACCCTCACCTTACAAGCCAGTTTTGTAGGGTTGAGTTCAGCCCATAACCCACATTCTAAGAGAAGCTATCCACTCTGAACACATTCACTGATTTACTCTTCCTCAAACCGAAAAACTACGGTTCTTCATCATTC
This sequence comes from Glycine tomentella, assembly GCA_007407185.1. Taxonomy (NCBI): domain Eukaryota; kingdom Viridiplantae; phylum Streptophyta; class Magnoliopsida; order Fabales; family Fabaceae; genus Glycine; species Glycine tomentella. The sequence goes on along the minus strand of PYAF01001318.1, from coordinate 367,741 downwards.
GTCAACAAGGCTGATTATAAATACTAATAGTAAACAGAAGGAAAGAAAGAAAGAGAGAGAAAGCATTCACAGATTTAGTCTTCCTCAAACCGAAAAACTATGATTCTTCTCCATCATTCGTCAATATGACTAAGAGAGAGAGAGAGAAAGAAGTTTTTAAAAACAAAAGTTCCATACTTCTAGTCTTATATCCCGACCAACTCCCCCGTCGCACTTGGATATTATAAGTAAGCTTATAACAAATTACAATTTTCTCAAAAGGAAGTGAACCAAACATAGAACTGGAGTCATACATCCACTTCCCCTTATTTATTTGTTTTTCTCTACCTTTCATCTTTAAGGTTCAATATCCATCATTTTGACATGTATAACTACAGTCTACGTTCATTCTGTAATTATTTATCCCATCAATCCAAACCATTCTAAAAAAATCCTATATCATAGATATTGATTGCTCTGTAAACAAGAATAAATATTGATCACATACAATGCATAAAATCATGCGACATTCAGTCAAATGCTAAGGAAGATTTTGATAGCAAGTTACCTGCGGAATAAGACTCTTTAGATGTTTTTCCCATATTAAATCTCCTTTCGGAGTCCATACAGCAATATTTCCATGTGTATCAGCTGTAACTAGTTCAATTTTCCCATCATCATTAACATCAGCCGCAACAACAGCTCCTTGAATCTCAGCCATTTCAAGAGGAAACTTTTGTCTAACCTTACCTATTTGAAAAAAACAGCAACTAGCATCTAATTTACCAGTGTATAGATACATGTAACCAAAACCCTTGATTTGAAACCTTGAGTTTTGACACAAATAATGACACTGCTAATTGCAATCAATGAAATTGAAAGCTGAAAATTAAATACATTTTCAGTCCCCAATCTTACAATTTCAGAGCAAAACATGTCCAAGTCCAACTTTGCAATGCTATGCATCATTCAGTAGGGAAACAGCAATAAAACAAAGCAGAAAAGGGAGGGAAAACAAAGGTTGACTAAAATGATAGACATCTTTCAAGGGAGGAACAAAGACATGACTACCAGAAATGTTTAGAGAGGAAAATCAAAAAATAAGGTAACATTAACATCAATAATTATTATCGAAATAAAATCTAAATCAATGAAGGCAACATAGAAACCTGAACATTTTTAAAACAAGACAAATAGAAATGAACCAGTCTCTAGACATTACCATGATGATCCAACACATAAAACAGGCCATACGAAGTTCCAACAAGAATGTCAAGATTCCCATCACCATCCAAATCTACAACAGTTGGGGAAGAATATATGTAGGCTCGGAAATTTGAAGTATCTGTACTCATATCAAGTTCTGCAGTCCATTTAACTTGTTTTGTATCCAGATTAAAAACAACAATACCACCAGCTACATATTTCCCAATGTCAATATCACCAAGTTCTTTCCGATGCTCCTGGTTGTCATAATACCTGACAGCTTAAAAGGTGGATAATTACTGACAAATCACTAAATCAACACATATCCATTTGTAGATGCAGACTATAACAATATAAGTAAGAACCACATGTTGTATTGGTAGTCAAAAAGAATAATGCTCCAAAACTTCTCAAAAACTGGTTTAATAAAAAATAACAAGCATTCCCAGTCTGGCAAACAAATAAATGAAGCAGAGATGATTGAATAGTAAAATAAAATAGTACTATGGCTTGATCTCTCCATAAAATAAGTAAAAAAGAAGAAATAAGTTTCATGGATGTTCTTTGCACAGAAAATTCATTATCTGGCAACACATTACATCTTCAGAGCTAAAATACATGTGACTTTTATTCATATCTGAAGTAATAAGTTTATTAAGAACGCAAAACAAGATAATCTTTATCATAGTAGCTTTCTTTTGTTTTATAACATCATTCCATTGCCAAGTTGCCCAACTTCATCTTGTACCCAATTCTTGATAGACAAAATCAGAAAGACATTCTTAATAATTATATTAATCTTTCTATCAAGAACAATAATGATACATTTTTCATTTTTAGCTATCTAATAATGTAAAAAGTCACCAGGGGTGTCAGAAGCTCAGAACACCCTTCACAGAATTGGGTTCCGTTCCCAATACTGTCTATTCATACAGATTGAGTTGAAGTCATTTATACTAAATCTTTTTTTTTTTGGTGAACTTCATACTAAATCTATTTGTCTGCAAGTATGACTGAAGTGTGCTGGGAGCTTTTTTTCCATCTATTTAATCTATGATGATACTCATTTGGCTCTTATAGGTGTCAAGAAACAAAGTAAGCGACAAAGGACTATAAACAACTAAAGAACTATTAAGATGATCATTCACCTTCCTCAAAAAGGTTAACCAGGATGCACATATTGAATGACAACAAAAAAGCTGTACAGCTAGCAACTTATTTAACCATGAAATTTGAATCACATAATTGTCACAACAGAAAAACCAAATAAAAGTATAATTGAAATTTAAAAACTATGTACAGATGGACTCACTCATGATCAAAGAAATAAGAAACGGCAACAATCATTTCTGAAACACCATCATTGTCGATATCTGCAATGACCTGGCAAAGGCAAGAACATGACTAAATGGACAACACGTTTTTATACTTTTTTTCTTAGAACTAAGCAGAATGAAGATTTAATAAATTTTATAATAATAAAAAGGTAAAGCAGGAACTCACAGGAGTGCACAAGATGTGAGAGTCAACATTCACAAAATCCTCTAATTTTTCATGTTTAACTTCAGTCCATTCTTCATCACCCCACATTGATTCATCAACATAATCATCATAATCATAGCTATACTCATCAGCCAGATCTTCACTATTACGGAATAACTCAAAAGATGAATCAGCATCTGCTTCCAGGCCTTCATCATTTTCCACAGTTGCAGCATGAATACCATCTTTATCTTTGGATTCAGAACCACCTTGCTCTGCTCCTTTGGAATTGTTATCTTCCAGAAGACGTCTCCTAGTGCTGGTTTTATTATCTGCATGAACAGTTTCCAGAGACCCAGCATTCACAGTTGAATTATCCACAATCGTTGGCACCTTAATACTCTCATCTACTTGACTTTCATTTATTTTCTTTTCTGGCTCAGGATTTGGCACCTTAATGCTCTCATCTACTTGACTTCCATTTATTTTCTTTTCTGGCTCAGGATTTGGCACCTTAATACTTTCATCTGGTTGACTACCATTTATTTTCTTTTCTGGCTCAGGATTAGACAATTTTTTTGTGTCAAGGTGGTTTTCTGTTGATGTGGCAGCTGAAGATTTGGCTTCATGTCTACTTCCATTCATTTCTACAAGGAGAATCATTACACAGATATAATTAATTAATTAATTAATTAAATGTAAATTTTACAGTACATGAAGCCCAAAATTGTATGCAATTGTTGAACCCTGCGATTAAAGCTATTTTATTAGGTTGATAATGAAAATAAGAGAATCTCTAAACCATACACTTACACAACATTGATCTGAGTAGTAAGCACAGTAGAAACTTACGAGACAGAGAATTCTTGATAGTAGCATCTTGGACAAGTTGGTCATCATGAACATCTGGATGAGAACGGTCCACTGGGTCAGGATCCAAGCCCACAAACCATTTTTTTAGCACCCTCCTACGTGGGACTTCAAGCTTATCTGACATCATATAGCCCGAAACCCTAAAATTGGTAACTTATTACAACCTTGATAAAGCACCACAAGTCATGGATAATTGTTAATGGAAGCAAAATTTTGAAAATATGGAAAAGGAAAGAAAGTCACCTGAAAAACAGCACTTCACCATTGTAGGTTGCCAACGCTATTTCTCTCACTCCATCTTTGTCAATGTCATATAGAAGAGGACTAGAATGCACAGTTGATTGGTGGAATGCTGGCCAGCCTATGAATCATTCAGAAGATTATTTTTTATAAAACTCAAATCAAACCCAAGTTAATCAATCAATCACAATAAGGACAAGCCTTGATCCTAAGCATTAACAATCAGTTTATACAAGTCTGAACAGCACATTAACATTGATCCCTTTCAGTATTCCCTCCCCACCACCACCTTACGTAGCAATAGTAATTTACTATTGTTCCTAAAGGAGCCATGAAGAATTATAGGCCTTATTAACAAGTTACAAGTGCTGGGGACATGCAAGGTCAAATCTGATTTCAGTACAAAGAACAACTAAGGCTATGTGGCTAAATCATACTTCATTGCCAACTTTTACATATCTCAAGCCCAGACAAAAGTTGAGGGTTGTGTTACACAACTGGCAACCAAAACAAAACTTTACCAAATTTCATAATATGAATAAATCAACATCCTAATGGTAGGTCATCACCCATGTGTAATGCACCATGTAGCTCAAGTCAGGTGATAAGCTACAGCTATTACATTAGCTTCCAGAAGTGGTGCAAAATAGGCACAGACCAATTGCAGTGATCACAATAAGCTTTTGAATCTTTTGCCTCTCTCCGGTTACATAAGATCTGTAAGTACTCACCTTAGCTACTCATTACTTCTCGTATAACTTGCAAAATTTATGCTGAGGCTAAGCCTCTTTTAATTACTAGCCTACAGCATGCCTCCATATTATAAAATACAACCAACCTGAATTTATTTACCATAAAACCATAGTAAAATAAAATTGATCAAGGGAAGGGGCACATAGTTCATCCTCTATAAATATCCCAAGCTCATTGACCCAAGCTTATCACAATAAGAAAAATAGTAAAGCCCCACATTCTTTTACCTGGCATTTTGTCCCCATCAGCACCTTCTAGAACCTCAAGGTAGTGAACAAAAGACGGAACTACAATCTCAAGCTTCCCATCACTGCAAAACAAAAAGGCAGACATTAAACAAAATGAAAATCACACAAACACAAATCACTCAAAAAGCAAAGCACATAAACAACTTACCTGTTAATATCAGCAATCAAGGGGTTTGCATAGATGCTGGAACTAACTTCTGTTTGCCATCGGAGCTCCAAATTCTTGGGGCACTTCGAATTCACAAGTGCATCCTCATCTCTAACCACACCCATAACAGAAAAAAAAAAAAAATATATATATATATATATATATATATATATTCAAGAAGAGAGTAATAAGAAGAACAAAATTTACATACAGTTCTATAGATACTTAGGACCTGTTTGGTTCCCTTCTAAGTCTTTGGTGATAGAAACTATTTCTAAAACAATTTCACACTACTAGTCAATTTATCATCCAAAAAAATCTATTAAATTTAAAAAAAAAAATTGTTTCTAAAACAATTTTTTAAAAAAACAAAAATAGCTAGGAGATTTTTCTCATTTTGTTTTTTCAGTTTTCATTTTGTTTAACTTCTCCCTCTATTCCGCACTCTATTTTGTGCCTTGCACTACTCTTCATCAGTTACCTGAGAAACCTTGTTTAGGTGCATTTTGAAAACTAAAAGCAGTTTTTGAAAATGGAAATCAAACACACCCTAATAGGATTATTCTCTAATTAGAATTAGAGTTTCAACTCAATAACCTATGTTAACCTTTAACACCAACCTTTGTTACGCAGATTATCAGAGTCAAACTCCAATTCAATTAGAGAACAACACTAAAACCACCTAAGCAATCACATCTAATTTTCATCCTAATCAAAACGTGTGATTGGTTCAGCATATTTTAAATAAATAATAATTATTTTCTCTAGCTTGGTACAAAAAGTAATCAGTTCCCGAACTAAACAGGATACCAAACAAGCCTTAAAACCGAAAGTCATTAAGCTAATGTATGAGACGAAATGAATGAATGAATTAGTGTTCCATTCTCTAAGTAGAATTAGAATTTCTACTCGATACCCTATGTTAACCTTTAATACAAATCTTTATTACGCAAATTATCAGAGACAAACACCAATAATGATCGAAGAACAACAATAAAACAACCTAAGCAAAGTTTCACCGTAATCAAAAAGTGTTATTGTTTACGCACCCTTTAAAGAAACAACAATTACTTTCTCTAGCTCGGTAGAAAAAGTGATCAGTTCCCGAATTAAACAGGTTAACAAACAAGCCTTAAAATTGGAATTTCTAAAGCTACTAGGCAATTGTACGAGATGAAAGTAACGAATGAATGAGAGTGTTACATTTCGGGGTATCCGAGGGAGTCGTCAGAGGCTTCGCGCTCGCGGAAGGTGTTTTTCTTGTCGGAATCATCGGAGAGAACGAAGGTGGCGTGGGGGAGAAGTAGCAGAGAGAGCAGAAGAAGAAGAAGAGGCTTTGTCCCCAAGCACGGTTTCATGTCATCTACTGTGGAATCGGCTCCACCAGATTGGTCAGCGATGCGATTTGGAAGAGATAATCAGCAATTCGCTTTCAGCGTAGGGAGTTTGTTGGGAGTGGGTGGAATGAAACCCTAGCTAGTGCGGTGGCAGTAGCAGGGTTTCTTTGGGTGCGTTCGATCTGCAAGAGTGAGTGAGAGAGAGTTTACGGTCGGTGATGCACAGAGAGGGGTTTAGAGTTACAGCGCAGTTTATCAAGAAGTAGGTACATCAATTCAATCGGACTCAATTTGGGAGTTGGGACATAGGTTATTTCAAAAATAAAAGAATTAAAGAATTAAAATAATATTTTTTTTCCCACGATGATATATATATATATATATATATATATATATATATATATATCGAAATTAATAAAGCTTAAAATAAAGAAAATTGTTTATAAACAATAAAATGGTGTTGGAATTCAAAGATAACAAATTCAGAAACTAAATTTTGATGATGAGAGAGATATGAAATTCCACAATATGTTTTAATCATGATAAAAGTAAAACTTACTTATATAATCATGAAATACAGCAAATATGAATATTAGAAAAGAAGTTGGAGAATTTTGAGAGATAATAAGAAAGGTTCATTATGAGAATTTTTTCCACTCATGCTTTCCTCTTCCTTCATTCCTCTATTTATAGAAAGAAGATACACAATAAGTAAAGAAAACATTATTAGAAGATAGAATACCCGACAACTTTTGACATGACCATTACAAAATATAAGACGAAATATAAGGAGAACTTTACACCATAACTATAGGAAAATAAAATAATTTACATATTATATCTTTATCTGGTCAACAGTTTTGTCATATCATGTCGAAACTTCTTATTGGTTATTGAGTCTTGCTGACACCTCTTATTGATTATTATAGATTTGAGTTTATTTTGACAATTCTTCTTTGGTAAAGTAGTCAAGCATATCCTTATCTTTCTGATAAGGATTAGTTCTCGTACTACTGCCTTCATCTTTTATTGTTTTCTGACTCAAATTACTAAGGTTTCTCTTCCTCTGAAGTCTGAAGTCTCTCTTCAAATTCATCCTGAGATGTAGCCATAGCAAATTCAACCATAATTTGACTCTCCTGAGCTAAAAATAGAGTTTCTTTGCCTGCTTGATCATCTATTAGTCTTCTTGGAATTTTATTAATTTTAACCCATTAGACTTTTTTTTTGCTAATCAATATCAAATTTCTTCCACCACTTAACTTTTATTTGTCTTAATAATACATGGATGTCTATAACATCATCCAATCTTGAATAGGTATAAGTCCATCACATAATCGAGTTTATCCCTTGTGATGCTACGAAGGATGTGAATCTATAGCCTTCTACAAAAGTAGTCTGCTTCTTGAAGAATTGATACATATTGTCTACTTTTGTTGGGAAAAGAGCTCTTGTTGGACTAAAGCCCAAAAACAATCTTATGAACCATTTAGGAAATTTTAAAGATATTTCTTTTTTAAACCAAATAAATCAAGAATGTTTATCAGGCTTAAGGTATAAAACTTTATTCCAGGCTTCCACATGATCAAAATAATTATAATATTTTGGAAGAAAGGATCTTGAAAATGATTTTGGGGTATACAAAGGTTGTCCCAAATCGATATCAGATAAAACTCTTAAAATCTTATTTTTGAAAATTGTATTATTCCATTCACATCTTTATTATGCGAGATCTCAATAGAATCAATATCTACTAAAATAAAACTCATAAAAAGTTCTATTCTTTTTGTCATGTGTCATGGGATATTGCATTTCTTGGGGAGAAATCTAGTTGGCTAAATCTACATGAGGAAGTTTTAACCAATGCTTCTCTGCTACTATTAATGGTATAACATCGTCTTTTTTAATATACTCTGGATTTGTTTCGGTATTAGTCTGGAAAGTTTGTTACTTATTGGCTCTTTCAAAATCTCTAGGCCCTATTAGAGTATTAGTATATTGAAGGGAATGTATCGATTTGATGGAGCAGGTCCTCTCACAACATGTGATAATATATTGGGTCTAATATTCGATTTTGTTAATAGTTTGGTTGTTTCGGTATTTGCCAAAGGCTGTATTGATTGTTTTGTTTTATCGGTACCCAGTGGGGGTCAATATTGATCTTTTGTTGTACCCTTGTTACTAGTATTGGCTTTTCAGCTCATGCTGAACCCTGTAAAAATTCTCTTGCTAACAAATTTGAAAGAAAAATCTTTTCTCCTTTTGTATGTTCTATATCAAAATCGAAACAAGATAATAAAGACTGCCACCTAGCAAAAATGTTTTGAAACTAAATTTTTTACATCTTTTTGTAAAACACTAGGCGTTGCTTTACCATCAGTTTTGATTACAAACTTTTTATTGAATATATCATCTTGTTATTTTTGTAAACATAAAACTACTCAAAAGTATTCCTTTCTTAATAGTAGAATATTTTTGTTGGGCTAGATGTCAAATACCTCAATGATATCTGGTTACCTGTTCTTTTGAATCTTGAGCTATCTTTTGCTTATGGATTTGGTATTCCTAGACATGGAAATTTCTTCGCTATCTTTTTTATTTGTCTCACAGCTTGAGTCATTTCTTCTTACCAAACTGGAGGGATTTTCTTAAGTCTGTTGTATAAAAGAGCACACATTATTCTGATATTAGGAATAAAATCAGCTATATAATTAATACATCCCAAAAATATTTGTAATTAGATTTAATATTTTATTTCATCTCGAAATTTCTCCGTAAATTCTATTGACCTTTGTATTGGAATGATGGTTCCTTGGTATAGTTCATAACCTAAAAATCTTATTTTTGTTTCAAATATTTTTATTCTTCTCTCATATACTACCAATCCATTTTATTTTTTATAAATTTTTCTAAATGTTCTACATGTTGATTTATGCTCTTTGAAAATACTAAAATATCATCCAAATAAATAATTGTAAAATATGAATATTGGTAAAATATATCATTCATGATGTTTTGATACTCATTTGGAGCATTTTTTTTAATTCTTGTGGCATTACATTCCATTCATAATTATCAAAAGGTACAACGAAAGTTGTTTTATATTTACCTTCTTCCTTCACAGAAATTTGATAATATCCTGATTCATATCAAATTTAAAGAATATGTGGGAATTATTTAATCTTATAATTAAATCATTTTTATTTGGTAATGGATACCTAATCCATTTTAAAACTTTATTAAGAGGTTTACAATTAATTACTAATTTTGGAGTGCCTCCGTCTACTTCTGAGTCTCAACAACTCCAAGGAGATTTTTATGATCTTATTAGACCTTTATCAAGATATTCTTGATTTTTTTTTTTACAATATTCTAAATATTATTGGTTGTTAATGCACTCCAACAAAAATAGACATTAACAATCCCAATATATATTTACAACAAAAAATACTCCTTTAAATTTTTGGTTTTTGTTCATTTATTATAAGGATATTTAATTAAAAATAATTCATTTATCATTCCTATATTACAACTTAATATTACTTCTATTTTTTCCCACTTCACATTCATGTTTTACACTAGCAACCCATTATCAACTTCCAACAAAAATTTTCATAAAAGAGGACAGAGAAAATATTTTATTTTTAGAATTAAGTATTAAATTACTATAATGTCCTTAAAATAAATTATTTAAAATTAAAAATATTATTTTTTGTCTTAAATATTTTGGTAGTAATTATTAATACATTCCAACAAGGATGGAAATTAGCAACCCCCATATATATATAAAAGACATATTAATATATATGAGAATGAAATGATTAAATATGAACCATATAATCAAAATAAGTGTTTATTTTAATAAAATTGGCTTAGTTTTTCGTGCCTTACAAAATATTAAATTAAAATTTTATAATTTATTGGAATATTTATAATTATTTTAATTTTTAATATATTACTAATTATTTAGTTTAAAATTTAATTAATATATGCTAGTAAATATCTCAGTAAATATTTAATGATATTTTTATATATACATTTGTTCCAAAAAATTGTTACTCATTGAACATTGAGGACTTTGTCCTAGGTAGAATCTATTTCATTTTAGTTATGTCTTGCTTGTTCTCTTTTAACTTTTTTTAAAAAAAAAGTTAATTTAGTTTTTCTTTTCTTTTATTGTGCTATTAGTGCAACATATATAGTTATTTTTTTGGTAACTAATCTTCATTAAAAAAAAAAAAAGTGGCATATGTCCACATAGTTGATAAGGGGTATATAGAATAGGGTAGAGTAATATTTATTAATTATTATTTGTTAAAAGGAGAGTATAATTATAATCCTTAGAATTGAATCTAAATGTGTTATAAAATAATAATATATTAATATTTACAAAATTTATAATTGTGTCTATAATTCTTTAAATAGAGCTTATATTAATAGCAAATTTAGTTGCTAATTTTAAATGGGTATAAGAATAATTCTTAGAATTTGTAAATTTGAAAACACCATAATTATAAAACTTATTTCATAAAATTTTA